>JACBWW010001607.1:0-12403 GCA_020086605.1 Lanius collurio
CTCCCCACTTTGGCTGCTTTGAAATACAGGAAGAAATCCATTGCTGGCTTCTGTCCTACCTGACTGCCCCCTCTCACAGCTTTCCCATAGGGAAAAAAGTCTGAAGATATAGCTCATGTGGCCTGGATGTCTTTATGGCCTCTGTTGCTTAGCTACCAGAAAGGTCCTACATGGCTACTGAGCTGGCAAAAATATGAGCAGCTTGACACTGCTTTTCTTTACACTGGGAGTTTGCTGGATCCATTCTTCATCCTGCTGGTGTTTTATTTATATTTCACTGGGCTTACTCCTCTCCCTGGCTCTATTACTCAAATGAAAGCCAGAACAAAATGAAAGCACAAATAGCCCAGGTCTAGCTGCAGAAGTTTCGGTCTTAGAGATCATCCAGAGGCAAACAAACACAATCCTCCTGTTTAATACTTCAGGAGGGGATGTGAGAGCAGCACAACTCAGGGAGGAGTCGTGTTCACACTGTTGCTCACACCTCAGCCTAGAACAGTCCACAACAGGAACATTCTGGTTCTAAAACCAGAACAATAAGGATGTTATAGCCCTGTTGTGTAGGGGGATCAGATTACTGGAGATTCAGTGCTGGCCTACTGCCAGACCATGGACAGTCATCTTCCCAAACTCTTTCATATCCCCAGTGTGTTCCTTTCACTGATGCAGCAGGATGCAGCTGACTACAATAACAGAGAAACCAAACCCTTCCAGGCAAGAAGAAGTGTATTCTAACCCAATGGGAAAGGATGGTAAGAGCAGCTGCTCAGGAGAAATGTTCTCTCATCAGGGTACCTGTGGCTCAGTCACAAGGTGAACCACTAAGGAAAATAATGTTCCTACTAAATGATAATTCATTAAATACATTCCCAATTCCTGAAGAAGAATCCATACTGACTGATCCTGGGCCTTCAGATACTTGTTCTAGCATCTTTTGGTAATCCAGAGGTCCCAAGCAAATGCATATTAATCCATGAACACCCTGCCCTTCTGTGTCAGCTGCTCAGATTACCTGGCATGGCAATGGGTGAAGGTACATAGACACCTTAAGAGCACCCCTTCCATATTCATTATGGACACACTTTGGACTACTGAGATGCCAGAATGTTTCTCAAAGGCCTGGTAGCCCCCTGCACTATAAAGGCTTGTACCATCTCCCATAAATCCTTGCCAGAAGCAGTGCACTCATTTTGCAATTCTTACTCTGCTGAGTCTGCCTGCCGCTCCGTTACTGACTCAGCTCAGGTAGTTACCTATATTGATTAAAGAGTCTGTGTCAGTTCACTAATTAATTTTCATAATTAGCAGCTACCTTTTCAAAGTTAAACTTTATGGCTATGCATCTCATAAACAGATAACGGGAGGTGGAGGCATCAAGCTCCTATGGAATGGGGGATCTTTTAAAACCTTATCTGGACTAACCAGGTGGAAAAAGACACATGTGAAACTTCCCCTTAAGTGTGGTGATAAATTATTTGCCACTTTAAATTTTTGTCATAGAGTCAAACATAATTCTTTGTATAACTAAACTTCTGAAGATATCTTTCCCTAGGACTGGGAGCTTAGAAGTGCCCAGTGCATCCCTCCTCCCTCCAGGATTTGATGTCAAGCTGCTCAGGAGAAATGAGGACATTGTGCTGCCAGGATTAGATAGAGATCCAGATCCAGACACAAGAGTGAGAGCTCGTGGGCCAAAAGAGAAAGAGGAGGGAGCCTTGGCACAGACATCCCCCATGACTCTGTGGTGGGAGGACAGCTGACCCCAGAGGGGTGATGCACACAGAATAGAGCTTCCTCTGTGTGCACCGAGCCAGGCAGAGGGAAAAGGAATCACACAACATGAACTACTATTAATCTACTGCTCAAAACTCAAATGGAGAAGTCTGCATTTGATGACTAGACACCAGCTTCTGTCACAGGTACTAAAATGACAGCCAGTAGATGGAAGAGGTCATAGTTTAATCAATTCTCCCTCTTTTTGTTTTACATAACTGAGGGTGATAGGCAGCTAATACATTTCACAGCCATGTGATAAATTGCACTGTCACCTGCACTTTGCCTGGTACTCCTTCTTTGTCAAGGCTATTTCCACCATCCCTACTCCCACTCCAGTGCAACACAAGTATGTCAACTTTTCCTCTGACAAGCAGATTTTTTCCATCAGTCTTTCTAGTGTACAAGATCTAGGATGGAGAACCTGTAGGGTTAAACCAGAGAGAATTTTCATGGCCCCAATCAGCAGCTCTATGTTACTGCATAAAGAAATGTCCCAACTTTGCCATATGGCTGACTCTGTTTCTTGTTGCAGAAAGGCCAAAGAAGCAGAGTTTACACTCACAACACTTTCAAGTAGAAATAAAAATGTTTGTGTCCTTTCAGAGTTAATTTTCTCATTTCCAAAATCTTGTCCAAGCCAGAGTCTCAGTGGCCAAATCGTTCATTCTTACAGGCCATGAGACAAAAGAGCTCCCTGGCACTTGGAAGGATGACTTTCCACACTCATTCACATCTTTGACACGCACGATAAAGCAGCTATCCCAAAAGCAGAACTAAAATCATTTCAGCTCATTGAGACTCTCCCTCAGGCCCTAACAGCATAAGCTGTAGGGAGCTGCATGGCAGGTGCATTGCCTGTGGTCCATCCATCACTTTTCAGGGACATGGCTCCTTTCTGGCCATTACTCATGGATTTATGGAAACAAGAGAGTGTGGTACATGCAAGCACTCAACTGGTACACCACCAGGGTTCTGAAATCAGACATATCCATATAGAGCAGGATGCAAACAGGACCACATTCTCATTCCACAAATATCCTACTTAAGTACTTGGCCAAATCACTACCTTTGACACTGAAGTAATAAATCTCAACTGCCTCCATAAAATAAAGTTCCCAGGCACTGAATTGAGCTTGGTTCCAATTGTGGATGAGTGCTGCACTACTTTTCTGCTCTCTGGATTCAGCCATTCCAAGTAAATATAGCAGCAGCATGATTGGAAAATTGCTCTCAAAGGTGATAAAATACAGGATTCATCAGATTTTGATATGTTTCTGAAAATGGATAGTTGTCCTTTCTCACTTGACAGCCTGGAAGAATCAGAACTTGGAGAAACACTACAGGAAGGAGAACACATTCCTGGAAGGGCCAGACTTCACCCCTACTTTTCCACAGCCATCCTTCTCTGACTCCCTATTTATCTCTTCCCTTCTCTGATGTGATGCTTTCCTATTTTTTTGCTTTTTGCTTCTCCTAAGAGGACTCCAGAGAAGCTGGTTTTGTATTGCAGCTTTGATCTAATTAAAAGCCAGTGTACCATCACCTCATCTCACATGAATATGTTCAGAATGAGAGCAAAATGCAGAGCCAAAGAAAGCCTCCATCAGTTTAGGGCAGTGCTGTGCAGGACAAAGGCAAGCAGTTCCCACGTCCTCACCTCTGTTTTCACAGTTTTGTTATCTCAGAGCAGCAAATCCCTTCCCTCTCCACCTTCAGTGGAAAAGGATGGGAGTAAGGAAAAAAAAAAAGGCTTTTTACTGTGCTTGGATTTTTCTTTAGTGAAGTTCCTTGTGGTGGGAACAAGAAAGCTCTAGGATGGCTGACTCGAGGAGATGTCAAGTGCTTGCCACTTCAGAGACAGGTATTCAGACTACCTTTAACAAACTGTTTCCCTTCACAGTCTTTTCCTAGAAAAATACACATTTTTTATGCTTCTGGATATAATTCTTTGCTGAAAGAAAAGACATTAACAAATATGATGGCAGATGGATGATGTAGGGGAAGTTCCCTTCTCATTAGTTTGTTTCTTCCAATTGCACTAATCCTTCACCTGTGAAGATCAGGCTAGAGACATTCCTGATCTTCATTTATCCCAGCCCATCTGCACATGAGAGGATGTTCCCCCCTGCCATTCTCTAAGAGAGATATTGAGCCCAGCTATGAACACCTAACTGAATCTGTTTTAGAAGTGTAGAGTTATTTTAGTGCACTTGCATGTGCAAACACTCTATTGGACTAAAATCTGATTTAGCTAAATTGGGGACTCAATGAATTTTAGCTAATTCAATTTGCTTCACTGCTGTTGAAGAATCTGAATTGTGCCAAAATCCCCAAATGGGCTATAAACCAAGGCCATATATATATATACACATTTGTTAGTTTTTTATTTTGTTTCTTTTTTTTTTTTTAAGCTTCTATCTGACTTAGGGCATGGACATACTTCTATAAAGATGTGAACAAACTTTACGACAGGTTAAGATAAAGAAAATAATTTTAGGTCATTAAACAGCACTTTCAGAACATCAGGAAAGGAAGAACATCATTGTTTCATTTGTGACTCAGAAATGGGGACAATGCATTAATACAGCACTTCACAGGATATTGGACACAGCCTGTTATCAAGTCCATCACCATTCAACACTTAAATAATTCCTTCTGAAGCCACTCTTTCTATATCCAGAAAAAATTACAATGAGTAAGTTTATTCTGCAACCTCAGCCTCTCTTCTGGTTGTGAAAATCTGGACATAAGACTGGGACTTTTCTCCAGTGTTTTGCCATATGCACTGAAGTCATGGAGAGTATTTCTGCTCTGTTGCTGGAAAAGCTCAGCTTTCAAATCAACAATGCACACCACTGCAAACTCTGCATGTCCTTCCCATGACTGTTTTATAATCTGTTCTTCCACCTCCCCCTGTCCCAGATCACCCCTAGCCCCAGGATGCTGGCAGAAAGCAACACAGAAGGAATGCAGCTGTGATGAAAACAAACACAGAAATCCAAACTCGCCTTTGTTGGGGACATTTTGTATTATTTAGCTGTCTTTTTACTCATGACACAAAGCCCTGGACACTGGGCAGATAAATACTAGTCATTTACAGCATCAAAGTAGTGGAAATATATTCTTTGGTTGTAGTTCCTTACACCCAAAGCTCCAAGGCATATTCTATTTCCTTTGTGTCATGCGGTACAGAAGGAAAAAGATAATTAGACACTGAATTTTGCTGGAGCTACCACGATACTGTTATATAAGTAAAACTGTTATTTCACAAAAACAGACAACTCTGCTCAGAGGGTTTTGTTTCCACATTGTCTGTCAGTGCAGCAGCTCAGAAGGCAGCTAGTTTGTCTGAGAGATCTAAGGTAGCACTCCTGGAGCCAGAGGACTTATGTGACTGGGGTGGGGAGAAAATATCCTTTGATTGGACTTGGGCATCACTGACAGAGATTGAATATGACACCCCACGAGCTGCTCTTTACTGCCACTTTTCTGAACTATAACTGCATTTCAATGCAAGAGTGAAAGGGAAGCAGAAGTCAATGGAATAACCAGGACTCCAAAGAGTTCAGCACTGTTCTGGCTTCGTCTCAGGCTTATCTGAGGGAGCCAGGTACTATTTTCTAGCCTCATTTTGAAACTAATCTCCTCTTGGATATGTGTTACAAATGCAGATTAGAAAGCCTTGGCTTCATATAATGTGGCTGGAACAGATAGAAAAGCAAAGGCCAAAACCATAAATGAAGAAACCTTTAGAAATAGGAAGTTGTTGACATGGGATAAAGAAAGGAAAAGAAAACAGAAACAAAATGCCTAGGAAGTTCCAAGTCACATTTTCCAGGGTTTTCAAAAAAAATTTTGTTTCAGAGTTTTTCGAAGTTGTCATCCTCCAAAAATACATGTGCTGGGCAAAGGCAGGTTCTCACATAGACAGTAATTAAACACAGCAATCAAGCCCTTATTTCTCAGCACTGCTGGATTCGTTCTTTGTTCCCTCACTGGGAACGCAGCCCTAACCATAGCATGGGGTGCACAACGACTCCATGTCCCTCTTTCTGCTCTCAGGGACAGGGTGATGCTTATTCACCACCAACACGTGCCAGCGTGAACCTGGGGCACCACAATTCTGGTCCAGGACTGCCAAACAACTCTGCTAATGCCCTCAGCTTCCAGCTGTATTATCTCCTGTTTGTTCCAGTCCATCCTCACTTCCCAGTTGCAGTTCTCTCCTATCCCTCAGTCCCGAGCTCTTCCACTGATTTACCTAAAAGCTCAGCCTTGAAATTAGTTTGGAGCATATACAAGGTAGAGCATCTCATTCATGTATTGTGAAATATAACAAAATCTCTTCCCAGATCTTGAAATTTAAGAGGCACACTTTCAATTGTGTGTTGTACTTCATTTGTAACCTTATCCCTTAGTGAATGACCAGAACTTAGGAAGCTTATTGAGAACAGAGGAGCAGCAACAGGGGAGAGAAAACAGGAATCCATACAAAAAATATTGCTCTTTTCTTTTTCCTTTGTATGCTGCCTTTCCTAAGGTCATTCTTTGCTTTTTTTTTGTAATACTGAAGTTGAAAATAACTCTACTCCTTCCCTGAAGGTGTAAAGAATAAGAACCGAAGAAAAATTTTTGTCTTTTTTCTCCCTGTTATCTTCTCCTCCCTCTTAACATTCAACTAAAAGACTGCACATCAGAAATAATTATTATTCTCCAGATTGCAGGCAGGACATCAGAGCACCTTTTGCACACAAAAAAAAAATTAAAAAAATACAAAACATGATTAGAAATAACTGTGCTGAAAAAAAATTAAAGTATTGAAATTTTCTTGCTCAAGACTGTATTCCCTCACACACTGTGCACTTGGGGTCTAATTCAAAGCTCACTGAATTCAATAGAAGAACTCATATTATATGCATGGAGCTCTGATTCAGTCTCTTTCACCTCATGTCCACCTCAGTCTAAGGCTGTATTTCAGAGAATAGTTTTCATCTCTTCAGAAGGATAATGGCATTTAGAAATGATGGAAGCTCATATTTTTGTTCTTTCCAGCAATGCAGGTGTGGTGCAGTTCCACTGAACAAGGGTAGACTCCACTGGAACAGACAATTCCCTGAGTGACAACACTCCATAACCTCTGCATGAAGGTTATTTAGCAAGCACTTGGTCCTTTAAACCCTCCTTTAGAAACCTCTGGTCTAGAACACCAAAAGATTTCAGAGAAAAGGGAAAGAGGTATGGCCAACATAAATTGTCACATTTCCTTTTCCTTTCAATCTCTCCCTTTGGTTCCTCTGCATTTTTCCCAGCTTAGATAAGGTTGGTCTTCATTTTTCATTGGTATCTGTCCTGCCATATAAAACTGCTCATCATGCTTTCTATCCTATGGGATACATGCTTTTCAGCAAGCTATAAATCAGGATGAGCCAGAAGACACTGCAATTAGAGGAGACACAAACCCAACAGAGTGCAACTACAGATTTCAATCTTCAGGTAATAAGCACTGGGGAAAATTGATAATACACTCCAAAACACTGAGGGAAGCACACTGCACCCCCTAAACACACCCACCCCTGGGTGTACACTCAGAAATGCTGTCTGTTCTATCCCAGCAAGGCTACAGCTTTGTAAAAGAAATTGTAAAACTTTAATATTATGGAGTGCTCTGTGAAACAGAGAATTATCTCAGGGAGCCAAGAAGCCTTTACAGGAGACAAAAACCTGCTTCAGGAACGTGGAGACCTCCTATGAAAACAGGCTGACAGAGTTGGGGCTGTTCAGCCTGGAGAGGAAAAGGTTCCAGGGAAGCCTCATTTTGGCCTTCCAGAAACCTCACTCCAGCACAAGGTAGGGGACATCCAGTAGCAAATGAAATAGAGAACTACACACACTTAAGTCAGAAGGGGAAAAAAATGAAAAATTGCTGACACTGGCTGGTGTCAAAGCTATTCAACTTACTGGATTTCCCCTCATTCTTCAAGGTGGACCAAGGGTACCCAGCAAGAGAGCTGAAAGCAAATCTCCCTGGGTTTACATTCATCAGGCACCCAGCTGATAAAATCAGATGATTTGTAGGCCAGTCCTGGGCTATTATGGAGCATCACCCAGACTAAAGGAGTAGCAATACACCAGAGTCTAACTCCAATCTACTTTTAACACCTTCAATCGATCAAAAACTCCTGACAATCCCTTCAAAGAATGAAGAGACTTCGGGAAACAGAACTTGCAGAATAAGAGATAAAGCCAAGGTCTTTAGATGAAATGAGTAAAGGTTTTGCGTGTCGTTTTGCAACAACAAGCATGTGATGAAATTTGCAATCTTTGTTTGAGCTCCACTTTAACAGAATAATGTGAGTTTATTCATCTTGTAACTTTGTCTGACTGCAGATATGATTTCCAGGCAAAGGTGACTCTGAACAGTTTCCTTCACAGGCAATGAACCCTGATATTGAGCAGATTTTCTCACTTTTAAACACCTTGTCAACCCAGCATAAAACATGAAGTTCTCTAGCAGTAAAGCACAAACTCCCATTTTTCTTGCAAGCAGTGCCAAAAGAGAAAGAAGACAAAAATCCCAGAACCATGAAAGTTGCTTCCATGAAAGAACTCCACCAAAGCTTAGTGAAAGACTAAGATCAAGCAGCCAAGGCTTGATGTAAATCTACCAAAGCAGAGAATTCAGTGGAGGTGGGTGGATGGATGGAGGAGGATCTTTAAGAATTTTCTTTCTATAAGAAATTAAAAAACCCAAACTGTACATTCCTGAGAAAAATGAAAAAGCCAAGGTGTTTTACTATAAAAAAATGGTAGCCAGACCAGCTTGGTCATGCCAAAAGGTATTAACTGACTTCAAATAGATGGTAAAAGGTTAAAGGAAGTTGAAAAAAAAAAATAGAATAGCCTAATGAGTGCAAATGTACAAAAATAACAGCTAGGAAAAGCATGAAAAATGAAAGTATGAAGTGAGGTGAGACTGGCAAAAATCTCACCACAGCAAAGGATATCACTCTTTGAGTTTACTAGTAGTAAAATGCAGTGTAATTTGTTAGTCCACTTTCCTTAGAAGGAAAACTTATTGAAAAAAAGGCTGAGAAGAGTGATTTTTGCATCAGTTTTCATCAAAGGTCAGCTGTGATGAATTAACATTGTTAAGAACTAACAAAGGAGGCCCAGAACACAAAAGGGATTGGTTAGAGACGTTAAATTGCTCAGATTTTCCAAATGATCTGAATCTACTGTATTCCTTCTGCAGCTCTGAGGAACTGACTGGATGAAGCTCAAAGCTGTTAATGATTATTTTTTTTTGAACTTAGGAAGGACTGGTGATGAACCAGATAACTGACACAGGAGAGTAACTGTCTTTTGAAGGCAAGGAAAAGGAGAAGACAGCAAACGATAGACCTGTCAGGTTAACTCCAGCTCCTCAGAGCAAAGAAACAATTTGGAAGCACTTAGGAGAAAAGAAGTGGGAATCAGTCAACAGAGCTTTGTCAGGACCAAATGATGATGGCCTGTTGTAATTTGATTCTGTGAGAAGGTCCCAGGGGAATATCCCATGGACAAGATGTCACGTAGTGAAGCTTTTTGAAACCATTTCAAATTCTTGCAGCAAATAAGCATCAGGGTCTGGGTGAACCACAGCAGAGTAATTATATAAGCTGTTTAGAAAATTGTCCTGAGAGCAGTTCTTGGTGTTCCACTGTCAAAATGGATGTGTTGAATGAGCTTCTGAGGGACTAGGACATGGATTTGGTACAATTCAATATTTTCATTAAAGCTTTAGATGAAACGCAAAGTATGTTAATTCAATTTGCAGATGAGACCAAACTATGACAAAAACTGCATTAAAATTCAAAATAATTTTGACAAACTAGAGATGTGACCCAAAAAAAAGTTACAATTCAATAGGGTCAAGTACAAGTTGCTTCAATTAGATAGAAATAATCAATGGTACAAACACAGAAAATGAGGAGCAATGGCAAGGTGGTATTTCTACTGGGAAAAGAACTGATTATTTGTGTTATTAAAAATTACAAGCTGAACATGAGCCACCCATTCCTTCTGTTACAAAAATGCAAATACAATACTGTGTGGGTATAAAGTCTTTAAGCTGACATATAAATTAATCTGTTCTCTCTTGATCCAGCGCTGTTAAGATCTCTGTTACTGATCTGTTTCCATCTTGGGCAAAGCAATTCAAGGAGGACTTGGTTCAAGTGAAAACTGTGCAGAAGACACTTTGAAATCATTAGTTCTCTATGTCTAGGCTGGATAGGTAAGAAAATGACTGTGCAGGACATCCTGTAGCAAGACAGGACTCAGGTTAGATACCTGGAAAATATAAGGGTGGTAGGAGCTAAAATGGATTATTTGGAGTAAGACTGGTAATTCCATTATTAAAGGTCTTTTAGAAAAGATTAGATTAACATAGCAGAAGTGGTGCAGGTAAAGTTGACCCTCACTACAGGAAGCTGATGACCTGTGGAGATTCTTGCCAGCCCTTAACTCCTCCAATTTCATACAAACACAAATGCAGTTAAAAGTTCCTTCCCCACACTGATAATATAGGAGGAATAATTTCCATCCCAACTGTCAGAGCAGAGGTAAGGGAGCAGCAGGGCTGGAAGAGCTCAGGCTGTCCCGAGCACTGCAGGGTGGCTGTCATCATTTTCCACCAACCAGAGCAGGAATTGTTGCAAATGAGAAATGGGAGGCAGGGAAAAGACTCCACGTGGCTCCCAAACCAGCAAAATCTGTCTCTGCTGGAGACAACAGTATTAAAAGCCAGTCACTGTAAGGTCAAAAGACAGGAAGATGAGGAGGTAAAAGTCCATACCAGCATGTCCTGATTAAACAGTGCCGTGTTAAAGGAAAGCTTGAATAAAACTTGCTCAAGCTACACCAAGAGAGGTCACTCCTCTCTTGCCAACTCACTCCTGCTCCTCAGAAGTCCAGAGCAGATCAGAAGGAAGGGAATTAGAAGGGGCTTTCACTGATGAGCTGCTGGGCACAGACAGATTAATGAAAGCTGTGTACAATGCACCAGCAGCAACCAAGCCTGGCAGGGCTGTTATGGCTGGGTATTAGTTTAGAGCAGCAGAGATGAAGGAGAGGCCACTCTGGGCAGGGCTGCCAAGTGAATCATAAGGATCAGGAGCAAAGGGCTTCCCTTCAGAAGACTGAGCTGGGAACATGGCACTGGGAATTCTTTTTCTTACAAATTTCATCTAATCTCTTCTCTCTAAATCCCTTTTCTTTTCTAACCTTTGTTTCTCTGGAGCTACTTCCAACATTCCTTTGTTGTGACTGAAGGAAGGAAACCAAAGAAGCAGCAAAGCATTTTGCTGTATTAAAAGTGCAAAGAAGAAATATTTTGCTCCCTGAATGTGTACTCTGCATTCTTAACTGTCTTGTTCCAAAGCACAGGGAAATCTTCACTTGCCTTGGGTCACATTCACAGAACAAGTTGATATTTCATCAGTCTATGGATTACACAGACCTGAATTATCATAGTGTAAACTCTGGATTGAATTTTGTATAACTGTATTATCCATGAACCTCATGTTTATTTTCCCATCTGCATTTTAGCAAGGGCTGCCAGAGTATGTCTTTAGATTGGGTCTGAGGAGATGCATTTCCAGCTTTCACACTCTGATATGAAGAGGTTTAGACTCCAAAACAGAAAGGGGAACAGATTTCAGCCCTAAATTATGCTTTCTCTTCTCTTTTTTAAATTTCTTTTCCTCTCCCTCTGGTGAGATAGCATTCCCTAGTTAGTTACCCTGCTACTAGTAGAACTTATGAAAGATGTTGTAAGAGAGAGGGGGTGAGTTGCTCTCAATTTCTGTAAAGAAAGTGCTTGAAAACTGGCATTGCCAGATGCAAAATTTGAGATGGTAAATAAATTTGGTGAATCCATTTGGTGTGCCCGAAGGACTTGAGTATCATTTTTCTTTGTGCATATGTTTGCCTCTCAGCCATCAATTCCCATATTAAGTGGAATAAATGTTACCATGACAAGCTACAGGTAGGCAAAAAAAAAAAAAAGTGTGCCTCATCTTTTCTAAAATTGAATTAGTTTTGGTGCTATAAAATCTCAATCATGTTGATTTCAAAGGCAGACTCCTCTAACAGTTTATGCACTGCTGCTACTGCTGGGAGATTTATTCCCATCACAACCAAAGTACTTCACACGTCCAGGAAGACTCAGTCCTTTGCCTTTTACCTCTTGTAATATCCTCAATGCATTAGTTTTCCTATCCATGGGCCAGAGTATATTACAGATTAATACGGCTCAGCAGCTCGAAACACACAGATTGTCAGTCTCAGTAATCAGCCTGAAGAATTTTGAGGACAGTTGTTATTTACAGAAAGTGAGAAGAGACCCAGCAGAACACTTAGCTCTAAATAAACAATGTGGAAACTTCACTACCCAGGAAGTCCTGAGTGGCAAACAGGCAGCTCAGATGTTCCCGAGTGGGGTTTGATTGCGTTCCTGCTGGGACTCAGCAAAAGCAGGAGATGGGAAAGGGTAAGTGAGAAAGCAGGGGGCCTTTCTCACATGGATTCACTCTCATTTCGACCAGTGTTTATCTCTGGTTTGTTAGTTCATTAAGAACACGTTACA
>JACBWW010001608.1:0-12400 GCA_020086605.1 Lanius collurio
GAACACTTGCCCACCCCCAGCCCATGGTTTGGGGGGGCTGCAGAGACACCTCCTGCAGGGCCAGCCCTGCTCAGGGACAGCCAAAGCCTTGGGCTGGGACCAACCCCGCTGCAGCCACGAGTGCCAAGCACATCAGCCATGGGGCTGCTCTGGGCAAAGGCAACTCCATCCCAGCCACACCCCGCCCAAGGGGGCTCAGGGGGCTCTTCCCACCACTGGCATTCCACAATTCCATGAATCTTTTCCCTGCAGAGCTCTGGGGAGACACAAGTGACAGAGAGGCAGAAGCAGAGCTCTAAAATGCACCAGGACAAACACGGCAGCTCCTGTGAGGAATGAAGCCTCGCAGGGCAGTGCTGGGGCAGGAGAAGCAGCCAGAGGGAGGATGAGCTCAGGCCATGTGTGTGTGTGCCAAGGCACAGAGGGTGAGGCTGGGCACAGGTCAGGGCAGGGCTGGCAATGGCAGGGCAGAGCCAGGGGCAGCGAGATTGTCCATTGGGACACAGCGCAGCCTCCTGGAACTCAGCAGGCCCTTGGGACAACATGGAATCTCATGTTTTTGTCCCTTTTTTGGTGTTTTTGTTGCTTTCTTCTTTCTTTCTTTCTTTGCTTGCTTTATCATTTATTTTTTCTTTCATCTTTCTTTTTTGCTCTTCTTTTCTTTCTTCATTTTTTCATTCTTTCATCTTTTATTTCTTTTTCTTTTATATTCTTCTTGGTTTCTTGTTTAGTCTTTGTTCCTTTCCTTCTTTCTTTTCTTTTTTCTTCTCTTGTTTCATTTTCTTGTTGATTTCTGTGTTTTGGTTTTCTTCCTTTCTTCCTTTCTTCCTGTCTTTCATTTTTGTTATCTTTTTGCTTTTTTATTCCTTTTTTTTTCTTCCTTTTCTAATGGTGTGGGTTGTTTTCTTTTTAGCTTTTATTATTTCCTGTTGCTTTCTTCTGTCTTTTTTCCCCCATTTTTGTTTTGGTTTCACATTATTCAGTCTTTCGTCCTTTTCTTTTATCTTTTTTTCTTTCTTCATTTTTAAATCTTTTTTCTTTTTTTTTTTTTTTTGTTATTTTGTTTTTTTGGTTGCTTTCTTCTGTCTTTTTTCTTTTTCTTATGTCTTTCTTTTTTTCTTTTTTCTTTCTTCCTTGATAATCTCTTTCCTCTTTTTAAAATTCTTTTTGTTTCATGTTACTTAGTCTTTCTTTCCTTCTTCTTTTTCTTCACTTTTTAAACTTTCTTGTTGATTTCTTTTAGTTTACTTTCAGTTATCTTTCCTTCTTAATTTTTTTATCTTTGTTGCTTGTTCTTTTTTGTAGCTGTAGCTTTCTGTCTTTCATTTTTCTTTTTTTGCTTTTTTCAGTTTTATTTTTTTACTTTTTTTTTTCCCTGTGTCTGTCTTTATGGTTCTTTTATTTCCGTTCTTCCTTGTTGCTTTCTTTCTTCTTTATTTTTCTTTTTCTGGTATATTCTTGTTGGTTTCATGTTATTTCGCCTTTGTTTCTTTCTTACATCTTTTCTTGTTTCATTTTTTTTGTTGATTTCTGACTCCTCATTTTCTTTCTTTCTCTCTCTCTTTTTTCTCCTTATTTTTTATTTTTTTCTTGTTGTTTCCTGTGTTTTTAATTTCTTTCCTTGTTTTTTCCTTTGAAAAATTTTTTCCTTGTTTTGTTTCTTGTTGTTTTCTTCATTTCTTTCATTTATTTTTTTTCTTTTTATTCATTTTTGCTATTTTTTTTCTTTGTTGTTGCTTTCTGTTTTTCTTTCTTTTTTTTTTATTTTCTTGTTTATTTTTGCCTTTTGATTTTCTTCCTATCTTACTTTCACTTTTATCATATTTTTGCTTTTTTTCTTCCTTTCTTCATTTTTAAATGTTTTTTCTTTTTTTTTTCTTATTGCTTTCTTCTTTCTTCTATTTTTCCCCCATTTTTCTTCTTTGTTTCACATTATTGAGTCTTTCTTTCTTTAATTTATCTTTATTTTTTCTTTGCTTTTTTAATTTTCTTCTTGATTTCTTTCAGTTTTTTTCTTTTTTTTTTTTCTTGTTATTTCTTTCATTTTTTCTTATTCGTGTAACATTATTGAATCTCTTTCTTTGTTTTTGAATCTTCGTTCATTTGTGGGCTTTGTTGCTTTCTGTCTTCTCTCCTTTTTCTCTTTTATTTTTTCTTGTGTCTTTCTTTTTGTTCTTTTTTCTTTCTTCCTTGTTTCTTTCTTCATTCTTCATTTTCTTTTATTTTCTTCTTGGTTTCATGTTATTAATTTTCTTGTTGATTTCATGTTATTTAGTCTTTCTTTTTTTCTTTCTTTCTTTCATTTTTATTATCTTTTTGCTTTTTTTCCTTTCTTCAATTTTAATGATTTTTTGTTCCTTTTTCATTTTTTATTGTTTCTTGTTGCTTTATTCTTTCTATTTTTTTTTTCATTTTTCTTCTTGGTTTCAGGTTATTGAGTCTTTCATTCTTTTATCTTTTACTTTTGTTTGCTTTTTTCACATTCTTGTGGATTTCTTTTGGTTTTCTCCATTTTTTAATAATTTTTCTTTCTTTTTCCCATTTTTTTGCTGCTTTCTTTCTTCTTTCTTTGTTTGCTTTCTTTCTTTTCTTATTCTGCTTTTTTCTTGTGTCTTTCTGATCTTTTTTTCTTTCTTCCTTGTTTCTTCTATTCTTCTTTTTTTTTTTTATTTTTCTTTTATTTTCTTATTGGGTTCATGATATTGAGTCTTTCTTCTTTTCCTTTTTCATCAATTTTTTCATTTTCCTTTTGATTCCTGACTTTTTATTTTCTTTCTTTCTTCTTTTCTTTTTATTAGATTTTTACTTTCTTTCTTTATTCATTTTTAATGATTTTTCCTTTTTATTGTTTCTTGTTGCTTTCCTCTTTTTTTTTTCATTTTTCTTGTTGGCTTCATATTGTTGCAAGTAGAAGCAAATAGTAGTAGTTGTGCTAAGGCTCAGCTGCGGCCTAGTCGTGGAATGTAGATGTAGCAACCATTTGGCAAGAGCATGTAGGTTTTTGTCTCTGTATAATCAAAGGACTTAGTGGAGCATGCTGAACGTGTGGCTTGTTCTTAAGTAATGGATGTTCTGGAAGAAATCATTATCTAAGGACATGATTACCTGTACCCAGCTGTTACAATAATTGTATGTTTAGACAACCATGTAGAATTTATAATCCAAAAGAATGGTAGAATAGAATCATAAATCTCAAAAGAATATGCTAACCGTTATGTAAGCCAAGTAAAAAATTAGTTTGTGTGGTATGAAGTAATCTGTTCGTAAAAGTATGTAAGATGTGTGAAATCTTTAGAGGGTCGAAGGTGTCTGACTTTGGACGTGAGTCCTCAGACCTCCCGGGCCCTAATAAAGCACCGCATAAAACGGCTTCGGTTGTTTTGTGGTTTCTTCGGACGGGCAGCCGGCAACACCGGGGGTGGCCGTTTGGGACCCAGGCGGTGGTGTCAGGGCCCTTTGTGGTGCGGGACATGGTGGTGGCCAGAGACCCTTGTGACATCAGAGACCCCCGCCCTGGCTGAGGGTATATAAGGGGCACAGAGCCCTGGTGCCCATCACAGGAGAGCCGCTCTCTGACGAGGAAGCAGCTCCCTGTGTTCGTCTGCGCTCCGTGGCGATAGCGACAGACGGCCAGGGCGATAGACGACAACAGTGACTAGGACAAAGCCAACTCCAGCTCCTGGTCCCCCAACCTCTTGCCCAGCTGGCTGGAAGCTCAGACCCCCAGCGGGCAGTGGACAGGGGCAGTGGACAGGACAGGCCTGCCACTGTCAGAGCCTGAGGAGGAGGAGAGCCCTTTCCCAACACAGACCGAGAGCTTTCCCAGTGGGCAGCTGCTGCTGGGCCGGAGCTGCTGGGCAGCAGGAGCCCCTGAGCCTCTTGCTCTGGAGGAGGAAAAGGCCCCAACTCCTTCTGTAATGAGTGAGGAGTGGCCATCAGTAGGGACACAGAGCCCACCCAGTGTCCCCTTCCATCGCCTGGCCAGCAGCCAGGCCTCATTACACCGTGACCAGAAAATCAGCGGGGAGGTGCTGAGCCTGGCGCTGTTGGAGATGCTGGAACTCAGGCAGCAGCAGGAAGAAGAGTATGCCCTGCAACAATGGATGGCTGCAGAAACAACAGGTACAGCCCCAGGGGAAGAGAGCCCAGTGCCTGCCCTGCACAGCCCCCCCAGCCCCTCGCCCGCCCAGCTGGGAGCCCAGGCCCACAGGGAGCAGCAGGAGGGGACAGCAACAGGGTCAGTGCTGGCAGTGCAGGAGAGGATGGAGGACTCTGATGAGGAAATGAAATATTGGCAGTTCCTGGATGATATGGAGCCTTTCCTGGTGAGAGACCCAGAGCTGTCTGAGGGGCAAGGTGAGGAAGAGGCAGAGCTGTCCCCCGGAGAAATGAACAACTCCCAAGAAATGTCCCAGGAGAAAGAATGTCCTGAGCAGGAGCTGTCCCAAGAAGTGTCCGACTGGGAAGAATACACCGAGCAAGGGCTGTCCCAGGGCGAGGTTAACAGCTGTGAAGAACTTCCCGACTGGGAAGAACACATCGGCCAAGATGTGTCCAGAGGGAACGGCAGCAGACCCTCAGCACAGCCCAGTTGGGAAGATGACAGCGACCAGGAGTTCATGATGGAGAACTGGGAAGAGCACGGCACCGGAACCAAGCCCTTGCTCCCAGAGGACGATGAGTGGGACGAGCTCAGTGTCCTGGAGCTGCCCCCAGAAGATCAAAACCACAGAGTCCTTGTGGCAGCCGGGCTCCCGGTGCCTGTCCCCCGTGAGGCCTGGGCGGAGGGCCGGGCACCGGAGCCGTGCAGCCCAGGGCCACGCCGTGCCTCGCCCGCGCCCCTGCAAGGCCGAGCCCCCGCGGGACACGCAGCTTCTCCTGCCCTCAAGAAGCCGGTGCCAGAGGCATGGACAGAGAGCGCGGCTGCCCCCAGGAAACGGCCCTCCCGCTTCAGGAGGGCACTGCGGGCGCTGCGGGGGCTGTGCCGGTGTCTCTGCCTGGCACCACAGCCCGAGGACTGAAACAGACAAGGAAGAAGATGAAGAAGACAATGAGGAAAACGACAAAGAAGACAAAGACGAGGAATTGATGAAGAAGACGAAGACGACAAAGAAGACAAAGACTGAGATGACAAAGAAGACAGAGAAGACTTATTTAAGAATATATAGGAGAATAGTAATAAGGTTTTGAAAATATATATAAGAAGAAGAAGAGTAATAGGAGTAGGAGTAAGAATAAGAATTTAAAAATAATTAGAAGAAGAAGAGTAATAGGAATAAGAATTTAGAAATACATAGAAGAAGCAGAGAAGAGTAGTTTGAATAGTAGAGAAGAAGAGTAGTAAGAAAAATAAGAATAATTTAAGAATCCAAAACTGAAGAGAAAATTTAATGGATAAGAAATATTAGGAAATAATTTCTTTTTATTACATATTGCAAATTTATATTGCAGTCTGTGAAATAAAACCATTAATATACAATTTGTTGTAATTGCCGTACTTTATGATTTCCCAGGAAACAACCAAAGAAAGACAGAACACTGTTCCAGTTCCTGAAGAATTTGTGTATTTTCTAATCAAGTTTGTAAGGCACGAGAAAAGAGTGTGCAGGCTCCATTGCTCGTCTCTCAGAGCTGTGGATGTATTCTCACCCTCGGCCCCAGCAGGTCCCTGTGAGCAGTGGCTGCTCGGCCCCCAGCGGCAGCGGGAGAGTTCCCGGCGGGGCCGGCAGGGCAGGGCTGTCCCTGCCCGCTCACGGCGAGCAAAAGGCGCCCCTGGAGCCCGGCGGGCAGAGACCTGTGCTGGAAGCCCCTGTGCAGCAGGGCTGTGGGGCCGGGACAGCGGAGGCAGCACAGCCACGCTCCGCGCTGGCCACGGCCGGGGAGCCGAGAGCCTCAGAGAGGCAGCGCGAGTGTGGCGTAAGCGAGCAGGAGTGGCTGCTCCTGGCAGGCTCATTGTGCCTGCAGAGCTGCCGGGAAGGCTCCTCTCAGCCTTTGCACTTTAGAGCACAAAAATCCACCGGCAGGAACATGCAGGTGTCCCTGTGCCTAAAGCCTCACACCCTCTGCTCCCCTGTCCTGGCCCGGGGCCTGCTTGGCAGAAGCAGCTCCGGAGTCACTTGTGGAGTCACTCCTACACCAACAGAACGGGTGGGGTTGGCAGGGGCCTTAAAGCTCTTGTAGCTCCAGCTGAATATCTCCTACTCTGTGTCCTTGTATTAACCACATTAATGCCACCATTTATTTGTCTGTTTCTATTGATATTTCTTATCAAGCAGACTCTTGGGATTCTGTCCAGAGAACCAGAGACGTTTCCCCTCAGCTGAACCAAGCCACCATCATTGACGTGCACCCATCCTCCACCTACAACATCCGCATGTACGCCAAGAACCGCATCGGCAAGAGCGAGGCCAGCAATGAGCTCACCATCACCACTGATGAAGCAGGTATGCCCTGGCTTTGCAGCCTCTAAATTCTGTGGGAATTATCTCTCTTTGATATCAGGAATCATTACATGAAACGCTGCTCATGTGGCTGCAGCTGCATCAAAAGGCATACTGAGTTATTCCCATGAAACGTTGGGACTTTTGCAACTTCATTGTGCAGGGCTGTAGTTAAAGCTATTCAGTGGCATCTAGTGGTCAAAGAAGACATTGTGCTCCAAATTTGCAGCTTGTGATGTTGGGAATAGCACACCTTTATCTACAGTGAGGCAACTCAATCAGCAACTTCCAGTTTTTAGTCGTGGTGCCCCCCCTGTGGGTATTGTGGGTTTCCTTATTAGATATTAATGCAGGTAACTAATTTAAGTTACTCCCTTTTGAGAATGTTGATCCACATGAATCAACTCCTCATTTGAATATTCCCTCACTCTACCTAACCACCACTTATTTTTCTGGTCTCTGTTTAAGTCTCTTGGATGTCACTTGTTAATGTCTTCCCCTGTTCTCTGTTGTGTTGTATAACAGAATGACAGAATCATTTTGGTTGGACAAGACCTCCAAGATCATCAAATCTGACCTTTATTTTTACCTTTAACCTTTTATTCTCCTCCATCAGCACCAGGAAGGCTGTGTGGGATTTTTTTCCCTTTTGTGGTAAAGAGTGGCTGGAGCCACTCTTGTTTCATGGAATTTCTGCCTTCATTTATCTTATGCTCAGTCAGCCATGCTTCCTTCTTTGGGGGTTTAGAGAGGACAACCTGGTGACAGTGCCCTGGCAGTGAAAATTCTCTTTCTCTTTCAAGATTTATGTTAGTCTTGGATTTGAACAGCCAGAGACTGATTTTCAGTTCAGCTCCTATGAACACAGCTGTGTAATTCTTACTTAATTCCTCTGTGATTCTCCTACAGTAAAAACACAGCCCTTGTCAGGAGAACATTAAAGTAGTAATGCTCGGGGGGTTCTCCCGGCCAGTGCTAATTGGGGTCTGAGGCTCAGACCCAAGAAGCCGTAGCAGACCCAGAGAGGTGATCCCGTGAGGAACCGTCTCCCAGGGGGTCGTGGCTTCTCTCAGCCCTCGGCCGGGGTTGCCTGCAGAGATGCCTGGCTCAGCAGGCTATCAGCTCTTTAGTGATTCAGCAGTGATTTCAGCTCTGCTCTGCAAGGCAAACCCCCCTTGGCCAGGCCCGGATAGAGAGAGGAGAGGTCCTGCTGGTGGTTCCGCAGAAGCAGCTTTGTTCTTCCATCTTCCGCGAAGGGGTGACCAGAGACGGATCCTCTGCCAACTTGGGGCAGAGGGGTCTCTTTTATGGGGGAACAGAGGTGGGTGTGCAAGGGTAAGAAACCAATGGGTACTAGGGTATTTTACATACAGTTTCCTAGAGGATCTTGGGTCTGTCTTCTCTCGCCATAACCAAAAAGGCTCGCTCTATCCCCAAGAGGGGCCTGCAGGGAGATTGTGCAACCTCCTTATCTCCAGGCCTCCCTGCAAGGGCAGGGGCTTATCAGACACCACATCTGGAGATACTGCAGTTCCGTTTATCTAAACAAGGGCTTCCTGCCAGGACAGGGGCTTGTCAGACCCTACAGTCAGGTGGTTGTATAATATGTAAATTGTCACAGGGTGAAAATCTTAAGAGTTTTTACATTTTTTAGAATAATGAGTAGATAAAGCAAAAAAGAGCAAGATGGAGGATTGTTGCTGTTCACCAAATCTCCTCCTTCTTCACTTAGTCCATATTTTGCAGTATTGGTAGCATGAAATAATTGGTTAAAAATTGCCCCAATGGAAGGCTATGCATTCAGGCATTGGTAGAAAAATAAAAATGATGTATAATTGATTGATGTGTCTATAAAAGGGTGGCAGATTTTTTGTACTGTGCCTTTTGCATATTCTCAGTTTCATGCTATGCTGCCGACTTGTACTTTACTGATAAAATAGCAATAAACAACCTTGAGTCCAAGTAGATTCAGAAGTCCTGCTCATCTCTTATTAGCAGCAAGGATTAACTACCCCATATGGGGAAGACTGTGGGGGTCATCCACCCTCACACCAGGTAAAATGGTGCAGCTTTAGATACCTTTGTTTAATTTCTTTATTTTTACCCCAATTTTGGTTGTTTTGACAGGATGAAGGAGGAAACTATTTAGGTTAGAAAAGACCTCCAAGTTCATCCAGGGCTGCTTGATGCCACCAGAAGAAGCAATGGGACAGAGCAGATCAGATTTTTTGGGCTGTAAGGTCAACAAATCCAGTCTTCCCAATGAATTTCCAAGGTTGATCTAAATCCCAATGGATGTTCCTGCCCCTGCATTCACCCAGGACAACGTGGAGAGCACCAGCCAGGGCCTTCCCAACATGGATAACCAGGAATGTGGGTATCCAGGGCTCTTCCCAATGTGGGTCCTCTGATGGGAGATAAAGTCAGAGCAGAATGATTGGATGAAGCACTTCCTGCAGCTGGGGCACTCTCAGGGCTTCCCTTACATGTGCCTCCATTAGTGTTGGGTCAAGTGAGAGCGCTGTGAGAAGCTCTTTCCACACTAGAGGCACTCATAGGGCCTCTCCCCGGTGTGGATGCGCCGGTGGGTGACAAGGTGGGAGTTGCGGTTGAAGCTCTTCCCACACTCAGGACACTCGTAGGGCCTCTCCCCAGTGTGGATCCTCTGGTGGCGGATCAGGTTGGAGCTCTCTGTGAAGCTCTTCCCACATTCCCCACATTCATACGGCCTCTCCCCAGTGTGGATGCGCTGGTGGCGGATCAGGTGGAAGCTCCTGCTGAATCTCTTCCCACATCCCCCACACTCATAGGGCCGTTCCCCAGTGTGGATCAACCGGTGATGGATCAGGCTGGAGCTGCAGCTGAAGCTCTCCCCACATTCCCCACACTTGTAGGGCTTCTCCCCATTGTGAAGCTGCTCATGAACCACCAGGTCTGACCTCTGGCTTGATCTCCGGCCGCCTTCCCGGCACAGGGTGGGTCTTTGCTCCTCAGAGCACCCTGGGCTGGGTTTGCAGCCCCTCCTCCTCTGGGATGTCTGTGACTTTTCCTCCCCGTTGGATTCCTGCGCCGTGGAGCTGCTCAAAACGGCCTCTTCCACCAGGTTCTGCTGCGGGGATTTGTCCTCCCTGGCTTCCATGCTCAGCTCCTTGTCTGGGGGAGGAAGGACAAGGAGAGGATGGGATTTGCCTCCGTGCCACAGGAAGGGGAAGGAGATCCCCCCAGTCCATCCCCAGCAGGACGGCGTCGGCAGCGGGGTTGTCCTGCAGCTGGGGGCAATGCTGGGCTGGGAGATGGAGCAGGAGAGAGGGGGAAAGGGGCACTGACTTCCTCCTCACCTGCCTGGGTGTCCTGGGCCATCTTCCTCTTCCTCTCTAGTCCATCTCTAGAATTCCTTGGGCATTGTGTACATAAAAACCTCCCAAACACCAAGATTCAGCCCTGAAAATGACTCCCAGCAGTTCCCCCTCTCTGGTCTCTCCCCTTTGACTTTTGGGGGTTCACCCCTGTCCCAGCTGATGGGGGTCATGCTTGTATTGGGGGTCCCCCTCTCTACTCGGTTTCCACCCTTCCCAGGCTGCTGGGAGACCCAGGAATCTGAAAAGCTCCCCCTCTTCCGCCTCCCCACTTAGAGATGCTGGGGGTTTTGAGGGTCCAAGGGGTCCTTCTCCCCTGATTCTCTGCTTTAGGTTGCAGGGGGCCCAAGGATTCCCCCTTGTCCCTCTCCAGGCTGGTGAGGGTCCCATGAATGGCAGCGCTCTCCCCTCTCTGGGCTCCCGGGGGTCACAGGGGTCTGCTCCTCCACACTGCCGGGGGTCCCCTCGTCCTGGTATTGTCCCTCTCTGCTCTCCTCATGCTGGGGGCCCCGAGCTTCCCAGCTCTGGCTCTCCTGGTGGGTCCTGCAGCCCCCTGGCTCTGGAGGCGGCAGTGCCTGACCCGGGCAGACTGAAAAAAAAATACCTGATGGGAACTCCCCGAAGCTCCCTCAAGGGAGGGAATTTTCTGCTCAGCTTTGGAGTTCCTCATTCTCCAAACGTCCCCCCATCCCCCAAAACCCAACCCAAGGACCCCCCAGGATATCTGGGCCGAGCTCCTCCTCCATGGGCACCTGCAGGATGGGGGGCAATGATCCCACAGGTGGGGGGGCTGAGAATTCAGGGACTGCTCAACCTCATTCTTCATTTTCTTTTCCTCATCTTTCTTTGTCCCTCCCTCTCTAACTCACTTCTCCTCTCCCATCCCTCCTCCCGCCAGCACCAGTGACACCCTGGGTCCCCCGTTCCCGAGGCCCTGGCAGCCCATGGGAGCAGCGGGGATGGAGCCGGGACAGGTCGGGATGGGCAGCGCGGGGCTCTCGGCTGCTCCCACCCACTGGGGCAGGGGAACCCAGCCCAGGGAAAAGGAGAGGGAAACTGGGAACATTGGGGGCTGCAGATCCAAACTGGGCCTTGCTGGGGACCCTGGGTGGGGACTTGCAGCCCTTGGGGCTCCTCTGGGGAGCCTGGAGAGCTGGGAGGGGGGAACACACAGAGGGCTGGGGGATGCCAGGAGTGGCACCACTGGCAATGACTGGTTTGTACCAGGGTAACTGGAACCTTACTGGGGCCACTGGGAGTGACTGGGAATGCCTACAAGCATACTGAGAGTAAGAGGGATATAGTGAGAGTGCCTGTAACCATACTGGGGTGACTGGAACCACACTGGGAACAACCGGGACCATGCTGGGGAGAAATGGGACCATGCTGAGAACAACTGGGAGTGACTGGGTCTGAACTAGGGGCAACTGGGTTCAACCGGAACCACACTGGAAGATAATGGAGCAGCTGTTCCCATGCTGGGGTCATACTGGGATCCTACTGGCTGAGACCATACTGGGAGTGACTGGAATAGCACTGGGAGTATCTGAGAATGACTGGGATCATACTGGAATCAGACTGCAAGTGACTGGAAAGGTGCTGGCCGTGACTGGAACCATACTGGAGGTGACAGGGAGCAACAGAGACCATGCTGGGAGCAAATGGGAACATATTTGGAGTGACTGAGAGTGACTGGATTCATACTGGGAGCAAGTGGGACCACACTGGGAGTGACAGGGAGTCACTCTGGCCATGACTGGAATAATACTGGGAGTATCTGGGAGTGACTGGGATAAAATTGGGGGCAACTGATCCATGCTGAGGTAACTGGGAGTGCCTGGGAATGGCTAAGGGAATGTTCAGGGCAACTGGAATATACTGGGAGCGACTGGGAATTTGCTGGGGGGAACTGGGACCATGCTGGAGGCTACTGGGGACAAGCGTGGGTGACTGGGGCCCTGCTGGGAGAGACTGACATCATACTGGGAGTGACTGGGACTATGCTGGGGCAACTGGGAGAACTGGGAACACACTGGACAAAAGTGGGAGGAACTGAGAGAACTGGGACCCTGCTGGAGGCAAATTGCATCATAATGGGGAATGACTGGGAATGACTGGGTTCATACTGGGAGCAACAGGGATCCTGCAGGGAGTGAGGGCAAGTGACTGGGATCATACCGGGATCATACAGGGTTCATACTGGGTGTGATGAGGAAACTGGAACCACTCAGGGGGGAACTGGGCTCCTACTGGGAGCAGCCATTTCCGGCCCCAGGACCCCCGAGCCCCTTTCCCGGCCATCCCCGGGTTCCCCCTCTCCAGGTCCCCGCGTTGGGGTTCTGGGGGGTCTCCTCTCTCTGGGGTCCCGCTTAGCGAAGCCGCGGCTCTCCCGGGGCTCCCCAAAACCGGGGTCCCCCCGGCCCCGCGCGGTCCCCACGTGGCCCCGGCAGAGCTCGGAGGGCCCGGCCCGGGAGGCCCAACCCCCACCGCGGGGGGACCCGCATCCCCCCGGCCCCCGCCGGGGCTCTGCCGGCACCGCCACCGGGACCCCCAAAATACCTCCCGGGGACCCCCGATGTCCCCCCGAGCGGCATCTGCGGCTCG
>JACBWW010001609.1:0-12395 GCA_020086605.1 Lanius collurio
CTCCAAAGCTCCCTGGGCAGCCCCTGCCAAGGCCTGAGCACCCTTTCTGTGAAAAGAGGACCCTCCAGAGTCAGCCCTGCCCTGTCCTGGGTAAACCAGAGCTGGGAGGGAATCTGCTGGGTAGAAACAGGTCTCATGTCCAGGCTCAGGGCAGCTGCAGCCCCGTGGCCGTGTCAGGGCATCCCTGGGCATGGGGATCCCCCACCACACAGGGCCCCATCCCAGGGCTGCTTCCCTGGGGATGGCTGGGGTTTTCTGTGCCCCAGCTGAGCCACTGGTCTCTTTCTGACCACATCATAAACGAGAACTGACTAAAACCCATCATCCCAAACAGTCAGCTTTACACCCCAAAATTTAAAAGTTAGTTCAATTACTGACGTGTGTTTGCTAACTAATTTCCTTCACTACTGCTTAGGGTCTTAAAAAAATAATGTCTGTAGTTCACTGGGTTCTAAGCAACTGCACACTACCACACCAAGGAAGTTTTTATAGCTTGAAAAGACATGCAAGACAGTGATGTCAAATTTGAAATCCAGCAACAGAACAGCTGAGTGATATGCAAAAACAAAGCTAAGAGTTGTAAGATTGAGGTTTTTCCCCTGCTCTATCCATTATGCATTTCAGCAAGGCCAACAAGTTGATCTAAGGACATGGAGAGAACCTTCATTTTGAATTTCCATACTTTTATTGGTTTAAATGAAAACCAGACTGTTGTTTTAACGCTGGGTATGAAACCACAAAATAACTATTAATTTTTCCCCTTCCAACAAAAACGGTTAAGATGATTTTAATAACATTTTTGAAAAAAAAAAACCACACCAACCCTAGCTTTCAGAACACAGAATTGCCCAGCATACAACCATAGTGATATTTTTAAAGCAATGCACGAAGACATGAAAATCTTGTATTTTCCACTGCAAGACTCAGCTACAGCTGCACTGTGAGTGCCACAGAAGTGAGTGTCCTCTGGAGATTTCATCACATCAAAGCAAAGGGCCACGTATACTTTATTTGCTGTTTCTCCAGACACTGACAGCAGAGTGGATTACTTATCTGTAGCACTCAATAAATACAGCCAAGGCCTTTTATCTGCTGTTCCAGGGCTTTAATGTCACCTCGCTGCCTCACTCGTGCTGTGGGAAGGAGCGGACCCAGAGATCCCATTAGGGCCAGCAGGACAGAGGAGAGCCAAGGCTGGAGCTGGCAGGCTGGGAGCATGGGCACCTCGCCATCCAGGCATCCAGGAGGGAGCCCAGCCTCCCACCACAGAGCCAGGGAGGCAAAAATAAACCCAGCTGCTCCAGCAGCCAAGAATCGACTGGGGCCATCAAGGTTTAATCCTGGGCTTTTACTCTTCTGCCAGAAAGTGCAGGAGGAGATTGCAATGTCATGAAATCACAGACTGGTTTGGGTTGGAAGGGACCTGAAAAATAATCTCTTTCCAGCCCCTGCCATGGGCAGGGACACCTCCCACTGTCCCAGGCTGCTCCCAGCCCCAATGTCCAGCCTGGCCTTGGGCACTGCCAGGGATCCAGGGGCAGCCACAGCTGCTCTGGGCACCCTGTGCCAGGGCCTGCCCACCCTCCCAAGGAACAATTCCTGCCCAATATCCCATCCAGCCCTGCCCTCTGGCACTGGGAAGATACCTTTCTGTGCAGAGAGGCACTGCAGGAGTGCACACTTGGACCCCTCACCACCAGCTCGTGGCAGTTCTCAGAGGCTCCAGCAAGGGCTGGGCTCCCAACTGCACTTTTGGGCAAGCAGAGATGGGCAATAGCCACAAAAGAAAGTGCAGGACTTAGGCTGCTGGGGGCAGGGAGAAACCACATCAGGACTGCAGGGAAAAACAGATGCTGTGATGTGAGATGTATTTAAAACAACACTTGTTTTGGGAAGTTTCACTATTGCTAATTCAGTACTGCTAAAAGCTTGTGGAGACTCCTCTCCCCTTGAAGCCACCACATGACATCAGAGCTCAGCCAGGCCACCTGTACCCAGCTCTTGCATGACCACAAGGGTGTGTGGGCAAACTTGGGCAAAGAAACTGAGATGCTGGTTTGAAAGACTGCCAGGGATGAGAGGGAAAACCCTGAGTTTGCTTCACCAGCCAGTCTCGCCGAGTGGCACAGGGGGATTTTGCATCCCATTGATCAGCAGCTCCAAGAAAAGGTAACAGGCAGCCAGAACTACCCTGTGCTTCAGTGCACAACAGCTACTGCCTAGAATGTTCCAAACCACTTACTGAGGTACTGCCAAGGTGACTGTAAATCTAGAGATCAACAGATGTGACCAGCCACCAAAGCAGCAAGGAAAAAAATCCCTTTAGCAGTACTTTTAAGGAATTAAATTGCAGTTAAAACTGCAAAATATGAACATGCTGGACTTTTTATTTCAAGAGAAAATTGCTCTTTTTAGTCTTAACTTCTATTACTGTAAACTTCTTATTCTTCTGACGACTCATCAGCTTCAGCTTTGGTGGGTATAGTACTAAAGTCTGGCTTGAACTTTGTGACTTTGTCACAGCCCAGCCACCCTGCAGCTTTCAGGACATGAAGCCCTCCACCTTCTTCATTCTTCCCCATACTTTATCTCAGTGAGCACCTGCCTCTCTCACAGCTATGCCCTCAGTAACCCCACCACTGACCCTGTGACCCAAAAGGCTTTGTGATTTCCTTGGACTGCTTTGCTTAAGACTTTACATAGCAGCAAATCCACAGGCATCACTCAGACACTGCTGGTGATGGGGCATCTGTGAGTGCCCAGTGACCACTGCTACTCTAAAAGCTAAGAGGGAAACTGTGGTTAAACGGCTACAAAGATATTTTTAGCTCAGGTATTGAGTTAAGGGATCTCAAGAGATTCACCCAGCAGAATGGGCAGCTCAGACAGCATCTGCAGGGGCAGTTTATGGCCACAGCTGCCACAACTCTGCTCAGGAGGTGGCTTACTTAGGTTGGCACATTATCCCAACCTTCACACAACAAAGCCTCCTCGGATGGCCACCTCTCCTTCCTCAGCAGGCTGGCAGAGACCTCTCCCACTGCTCTCCAGAGCCAGGAGCTGCTGCCCTCAGCTCTCCAGCTGCGTGGGGACAAAGGACAGGCCTTGCAGGCCACCCCCTCGGCAGAGTGACCACACCACTGGCCCTCTGCCACCGCGCTGACCGCTTCAAGATGCAGCCTGTTCCTGCTGCTGCTTTGCGTAGGAGGGAGCAGAGGCTGTGAGAAAGGTTTCAGTTTTCAGTCCAGCTTCCTTATCAAACAGCTCAGAAGGCTTTTTTTTAAAAAGGCAGCATAACAGTTGAAGACAGCCACGGCTGTGTCTGCACTGAAAGGGTCACTAAACACAACTATCTGTTGTGATATTCTCCCCACTGCTGGGATAATCCTGCTCGGGTCCAACACATTTGCTCACCTCTGTGTGTGCAACAATAAGGACCTGAATTATTACTTCAAATCACTGCAGCCCTGGCTCACTAGGCACAAAGCTTCCTTATCTGATGTCTGTGGCATGTGAAGGAAATTTAGAAATGTAGATGCTGAAGTGGAAAAGAGATGCTGGGGGGGAAAAAGGCAGCACAAGTTACATTTTTTATGAAGTTTATGATTTTGAGAACTAAGCTTGACTAACTGTCCACCAGCTGCTCTTGACAAGATTGTTAGGAATTCATGGAATCACAGGAAAGTTGGGATTGAAGGGACCTCTGGAGATCATCCAGTCCCACCCCCAGCCAAGACAGGGCCACCTGGAGCAGGTGTCACAGGAGCACTTCTAGGTGGGCTTGGGATGTCTCCAGAGAGGGAGACTCAACACCCTCCCTGGGCAGCTGTGCCAGGGCTCTGCCACCCACCATGGAAAGAAGCTCTTCCTTGTGTTGAGGTGGAACTCGTGTTTATGGCCCCTGCTCCTTGTCCTCAGTGTCCCACTCAGTGTTCCACTGAAGCTGGTATTTTCACAGGATACCTTTAGACTCATCTCCTGCAGCACCACACACGTTCCAGTGAACCTTTGAACCAACAGAGAAATGGAACTACAACTTTTCTAGAGCAGGGGGCAAAGCTGGCACAGGGGCTGAGAGCCACCCACTCCTGTGCCCTGGAGGAAGAGCAGAGAAGAGAAGGGATGAGGAACCAGGGGAGATGCTCCACAGAATCTCTGCCAAACACTTCTACGCTCAACTCATACTTTTTACCAAAAAAACCCCTCTCATCCAAAGCAATACTATTTTCTGCTACTCTTAACAGACAATTCAATTTTTAAATTTGGGAAACCTCTGTCCTCCATCCCCAATTCCACAGTTTATTTCTACCCTGCATTACACACAGCCAAGGAGCTCCACGCTGTTCTCTTCAGCCAACACGCTCGCTCTCAGGTCGGTTTAATGCACCTGCTGCCATTAGATTCACATTTTCTTCTATTTGTACTAACCAAGAAAATAACTTTTTTAGCCTGGTTGTTTGGAGGACTGAGTTGTGAAGGCAGAAGCTGACTCTCAAGCCCAAAAAGAAAGATTCAAAAAGAATCTGGTGCTGCAATGCCCACCCAGCACAGAGCAGAAATGTCACTCCCCACGGGTTACCGCAGCCACAGTTTTAATCCAGAGTTAATGGCAGTCAAAAATATGAACCTCTGCTAAGCTTCCACCCTGGGAAGAACAGGATATGACATTTATATGCAAGTAAAACTACAAAAAAAGACAATAACTGAGTGTTTTTCCCCATCCAAAGCCTCTCTGTGGTTACAGCACAACCTGCCTGGGGAAAGGAAGCCAATCCTGTCATGGTTCAAGATGTCCACATTTCAGTGGGGAAATATCTTCCAGTTTTGTCTGGCTGTGGATCCACCAGCACAGAGTAACTCCTTCCAGCAAGGAGTTAAGATCCAGAATTTTCCAGGAGATTTTGGACATGCCTGAAATCAGATTCACTTAGAAAGAACCCCAAGAAATGAGTCAGTAAAGGCCAAGTAAGAAATAAAATGCATGTGTACTCTCCAGTTCCTGCTTTGCAAGCATTTAGAGGGAGATGCAGATTATATACATGGCAGGCCCTCATGTCACTCTGATTAGCAGGACTGCAAATCTAGTTTCCATACTAAAAACCACTTTTAGTGTGTTATTCTCACAGAGCCCACTAGTTCCTATGGTTGGCACTGATGTGGACAGAAACTGAAGACATCTTCAAGAAAATCTGATTTATTCAGGTATCTCTGCATAGATTTAAGACCTTACCTTTGAGGTAAGAGGCTTGGAAAAGTTTGGCTATAAAAAAATAAAGCTCATTGTCACATCTCCCCTGGATTAATTTGCAAATTAATTTGCAAAAGTTACTCTGTAACTTGATGTAGGAAGGAAGCTCTTCTAAGTCCTCTGTAATGACACTGCACAGCAGGAAGATGAAACTGGATTAATTTGCAAATTAAGCTTCCTTCCTACATCAAGTTACGAAGTACTACACGCAGTTCTGGTACTCTCTGGTGCCAAAATGTAAAAGCTCATTACTTACATAATCACCATCATAAAACATTTAGCAAATAACTTATTCACATACTGTATACAGCACTGAGCTGAATAATACAGCCAAGAGGATTTATTTCCTTTAAATATTACACCAGTTGCTGAAATAGCATTAAAAGCTTTTCAAGGCAGCAAAGCAAGAGGTTGGATTGCTGCTCTCTGCTGTGACTAGGGCAGAAGAAACACATAAATAAATTGAATTAGATCTGCCTGGTGCTTGTGGCTTCTGGGCTGCAGCTCCTCGTGGAAGACCCTAACAACCTGTAGGGCTGGGACACAGCAACTGGGAGTGTCCCACAGGGTCCCAGTAAAGACAAACTCCTGGAAACACTTCCCTGTTTCCCAGCTCACATCAGCCCCTGTGAAGCAGTACCAGGCAGTGCAATGCAGATTTACAGTATTGGACACCAAAGCTATTTCCATTAAGAAAGTACTGGAGGAAAATGCTTTCAGGCATTAATTACTGAGCAAGGATTCAGCTGGCCTCTGGAAATTTCCACTTAAGACAAGACATTAACATATTTTATTCTCTTTTTAAAGTGCATCTGGTTCATTACCAGGAGCATGCAGAAGGAAGGTATACAGGGTAGAGCTGTGCACTTCAAAAAGTCATGGGAACAGCATTCAACTTTGAGAGGAACCCCCTTGGGGTGACTTTTAGGGGATTTCTCCCCCACGCACCCCCATTCAGGCCAGACTAATAGAATTACCTCTATTTGGACCTCTGCTCTTTAAAAAATGTTCTGAGTCACTCCAAGGAGCCTCACTGGGCTTTGCAGTGCCCGGGCACTCTGAACACAATGCAGCTGTCCCTTCCAGGCTGAGGAATGCCAGGTCACTGAGCCAGCCCCTGCTGAGAAGGCTCTGCACGGGCACCTCTGGAATGCTGCATGGGCACCTCTGGAATGCTGCACACACAGCTATATGGGCACCTCTGGAATGCTGCACACACACCTCTGGAATGCTGCACACACAGCTGCAAGGGCACCTCTGGAATGCTGCACACACAGCTGCATGGGCACATCTGGAATGCTGCACACACAGCTGCAAGGGCACCTCTGGAATGCTGCACACACACCTCTGCAATGCTGCACACAGCTGTAAGGACACCTCTGGAATGCTGCACACACAGCTGTAAGGACACCTCTGGAATGCTGCACACACAGCTGCATGGGAACCTCTGGAATGCTGCACACACAGCTGCAAGGGCACCTCTGGAATGCTGCACACACAGCTATAAGGGCACCTCTGGAATGCTGCACACAAAGCTGCATGGGCACCTCTGGAATGCTGCACACACAGCTATAAGGGCACCTCTGGAATGCTGCACACACAGCTGCATGGGCACCTCTGGAATGCTGCACACACAGCTGCAAGAGCACCTCTGGAATGCTGCACACACAGCTGCATGGGCACCTCTGCAATGCTGCACACAGCTGTAAGGACACCTCTGGAATGCTGCACACACAGCTGCATGGGCACCTCTGGAATGCTGCACACACAGCTGCAAGGGCACCTCTGGAATGCTGCACACAGCTGTAAGGGCACCTCTGGAATGCTGCACACACACCTCTGGAATGCTGCACACACAGCTGCATGGGCACCTCTGGAATGCTGCACACACNAATGCTGCACACACAGCTGCATGGGCACCTCTGGAATGCTGCACACACAGCTATATGGGCACCTCTGGAATGCTGCACACACAGCTGCACAGGCACGTCTGGAATGCTGCACACAGCTGCAAGGGCACCTCTGGAATGCTGCACACACAGCTGCAAGGGCACATTTGGAATGCTGCATGGACACCTCTGGAATGCTGCACACACAGCTGCAAGGGCACCTCTGGAATGCTGCACACACAGCTGCACGGGCACCTCTGGAATGCTGCACACACAGCTATATGGGCACCTCTGGAATGCTGCACACACACCTCTGGAATGCTGCACACACAGCTGCAAGGGCACCTCTGGAATGCTGCACACACAGCTGCAAGGGCACATTTGGAATGCTGCAAGGACACCTCTGGAATGCTGCACACACAGCTGCACGGGCACCTCTGGAATTCTGCACATACAGCTGCATGGACACCTCTGGAATGCTGCACACAGCTGCAAGGGCACCTCTGGAATGCTGCATGCACTTCTGGGGCTGCAGGCACAGGTTCACTTTCCCAGGCACAGGTTCACTTTCCCAGGCACAGGTTTTCTAGTGTTCAAACCAAACCATGACCTTCTTCCTGCTGATGTTGTGGGAATTGCCCATCACACTCCTCCTTAAAACAGCAGGACTGAAGTGGAAGGCAGAGCCAAGCAGGGGTTTGCTGCCATCCCCTCCTCCCTGACAGCCCAGCTATGGTTCCCATGTGGTTTTCAGGGGTAAGGAAAGACTGTTAAATACTGGAGGATCTGCCTGCTGCTTCACTTACTTAAGAAAAAATGGTTGCTGGAGAGCTAAGTGATCTTAGACATCTGTAGGGAATTTCTGGACATCTATTCAACTGCTAATTCTCAGTGCTAAGCTTTGTTTTCTCAATTCATCATAAATAGCCTCCCTTTTTCAGTATTATTAATGACTGTGAGTTTCTATCTGTCACACAATTTAACTTAAACACTTCCAGGCTGCTTCTCTTCCTTTCAGGGGTTTGGCCTGAAGTTGCCTCTGTATTTTACCATCCTCAGATGGGTCCTCTACCAGCTCTGCTCATTTCCACTCTCTCCTGATGAGGGCTTGGAGCACCCTGGGATAGTGGAAGGTGTCCCTGCCTGTGGCAGGGGGATGGAATGGGATGAGTTTTAAGGTCCCTTCCAGCTCCTCAATGTTCTATGATTCTGTGAGAATCCTGAAGCCCCTCAGGAGAGTTGCAGCAAGAAGATGTTTTTCTCCATCTGATAAAGTTCTGTCCTCTCCCTTGGATGGGTGAGCTGAACACTCAAGAAATATCAAAACCTACTGCTCATGTCACCACCTACTGTGGAATGTGACCCCTGATTAAAAGGCAAAAGGATCAGGATGAGAAAGTTACCAGTGAGAAAGGGAAGAAAGGCACTGGCACAGAGATGTGCCAGCAGTGCTAGAAAATCATAACAAATCACACACAAATATTTGGGGAAAAAAAAAAAAGGACTAAATTATATTTGGAGGAAGTATGTGATTTTCTACTGTTGGGAGAAATCCTCTCATCACGATCTTAAACACTGAATCCATTTAAATGTAATTTAAACTCCCAATGAGGCTTTCAAGCCGGTGCTTCCAAAGGCATACAAATTATTTCAGAGGGGAAGCTCTCACTCACTAAGACAATGCCAAGGGAACTCTGCTTGGTTTGGCAATACCTGTAAGACAAGCAGGAGGCAGCTGCAGCAGGTTTAAAGGGAAGAGAGGAGGGTGTGAGGTAGAGGGGTGCTCAGAGAGGTGACACAAGGCACAAACACTCATTTCCCTCCTCATCACCAGAGAAAACAAGTATTTGCTTAATACAGCCCACCACAACTGTGCCTGTGCAAACACAAAACTCCACCACCTTTCTGATTATCATCTTTTGCCTCACCATGTCCAACACTCCCTGTGTCAGCCTTTAATTCACCCCAAACACTTTTTAAAAGCAGCCAGTAAATGCGCCTGTCTGCCTTACCAGTACTTCAGGGGGTTATGGGGAAGGAAATAAAGCCACAAACTTCATTCTTTCAAGAGGAAAATACAACTTCTCTGCAGAGAAAAGTTATTATGAAACCTGGTATCTAATGAGAAAGTTTATTTTTAGAAGGTTTCTGCACTGTGGTAATTAGTTCAGGAGAATTTGGGACACGCAGTTTCAGGAATCCTCATCCTGAGATAAAGCTACATAACACTGGAGCATCACAGGGCTGGGGATCTTTGTAATCATGTCACAAACATCTCCAGATCCAAATCTGGATGGAATTTAAAGTTTAACATCCATAATATCGTGCACAGGATGGTAATAAAAAAATCAAATCCATTTTTTGCCATCTGAGAATCACCTAAGCAGTCTTATAAAGCAAATCCTCTTGCTGGGGAAGAAAAATCTACTGGACAATGGAAAATGCCAGGACTTGACAACTGCCAGCCTGGACAGACATTTCCCACAGGAAGAAATTCTCATCCATCAGATCTTTTACAATTTATGTGACTCTCATCTTCTCCAAAAACAGCCCTGACAAACCATTCTTTTTTTTTTAAATTCACACCAAGTTCTGCTGGGTTTAATATCAACCACAAGAACTGTGAAAAACACAATAAACCCCCTCACATAAATAAAGAGACCCAGGATATAAAACACCACTTATGATTACACAGTGACACTATCCACAGACAGAGCACACACGAGATTCGGGGCTTTTGTTTATTCTGGGTGGTTTTTAATCATACAGATAATTTCTGCTACATTTCTTTCTGCATTTCATTTAGCTTTTTTTTTGTTATTTGCTCCCTGCAGCTGAATTAGTTCTAGACTTTCTGGGCCTTTCCTCCCAGAAGTTCTAATAAAGCAAGGACTGAAAAGCTGAAACAAACAGTTTTATCCTTTTACTATTTTTAGAAGCCCATTTGAATTCTTATGTGCATATTTCAGTAACTAAAAGGGCAAGGGAGAGGGGAAAACATAATTTCTGATGTGTTCCAGCACTGCAAACGGAAGAATCTGAAGTGGATACAAAGGGATAGGCAGGAGAGAAAAGGGAAGAAACTGGATAAAGGAGCAGGGAGATAAGCACAAGGGCAATGAGAATCAAGGCAGTAGGTACAGAGGGAAAATAACATTAAATATCAGGTCCTAGGACAGGAGGAAAAGAGAGTGGAAAATACAGCAGATTTAACAGATTTACAAACAAAAAAAAAAAAGTTTGGGGAAAACCAGTTTTCAAAAAGCAAGTGAAAGATGGATCAAGAGAAACCTGAAGTAAACAAGGAAAGTACAGAGGTTTCCAGAGAGAGGCAGACCAGAAGGAAGGCTCACAACTGAGATTAACAGACACTTCTGTGCATTCCCATGCCAGATGTTCTGTCTCCCTAAATTTAGAAGGGACAATGGGATGAATCCTTTCACTGAATTGGCAGGGTATTTTATTTTTGATTACGTGGTTTAAGAATTAACATTGCCTTGGCCGCTGCTGAACGTCTGAAAGTCTCTTTAAAGATTTCCACTGCAACTGCTGGAAAGAATCATCCAGAGAGCTGCTGTTCTCCTCCCAGATATGCTGTGTTTTATTTACTCTTCTGAACTGCAGAACCATGACAGATCTCTCGACCAAAAGTACCTTTAAAAGTTATTATATTCTGTAACTGAATGCCCAGCATCACCAGCAGTCCCATGCGAGTTCTGAGTCCATTCTACCTTTTCAGAAAAATGCTGAGACAATAAACAACTCAACCTGAAAAATTATTCAGGCCCACCAGGAGATGAGAGATGTTAAAATACACTAAAAATATGGCAAATGCAGAAATCTTCAAGGCCAGCTTGGAAAGGGCTTGGAGCAACCAGGTCTGATGGGAAGGTGCCCCTGCCCCATGGCAGAGGGTGGGAATGGGATGACTTTTAAGGTCCCTTCCAATCCAACCCATTCTGTGGTTCCCTGATCCTATGAAATGGGTGAGGAGTTGCCAGTGGGTATTTTTAGTGGCTTCCTGCAGAGATTGGTAAGAAGCTTAAAAGTGTTTGATTGCTGAAAAGTAAATGGTGATGGAAATTTGGTAATGGCACAAAGTCTGCCTGAGTGGGCAGCCCTGCACAATCTGTACCTTCCATGCAGGAAGCTGGAGTAGCAAGGAGGAAGAGAACTTAAATTTGTGTACAATACTCATCAGATGCATCCTGAAATGACAAATTCTGACCTTAAAAAGGAGCTGGAAGAAAAAGATGCCTGAGAGATGGGCTAATTAAGGCAGCTCAGCACTTTTTTAGACAGAGAATTCCCATCACTTAGAGGATCAGCCAGCTCCAGAAAAAAACACTTCAAAAAGCAACAACTGGAAAGAGAAGTTTTCGAAAGCAGGTGGTTAACTAACAGGGGTTCCATTTTTGATGGTTTCTGCAAACCCTGAATGAATTTCTCTAGTGAAGTGCCAGAGGGGAGCCTACCAGGTGGTTTACTGTCACCTGAGTGACCTGGCTCAACACAGAATGCAAAGTATGGCCTGTGACACATCAGTGAACAGACATTGATCAAACACATTTGATCATTCCCAAACTTTAAACCATTTCTGAGACCCGTGCCAAGTCTCTCCCGTGATATTAGCAGCCTAGAGGGACTCCAGGAGAGCTGCAGAGGGACTTTTCACGTGAGTATGGAGTGACAGGACGAGGCAGAATGGCCTTAAGTGAAGAAGGGAAGGTTAAAATTAGATATTAGGTTTGGAGTAGGTATCAGGAAGTAGTTCTTTACTCTGAAGGCATGGGGGGAGCACCATCTCTCCCTCACCCTCCTGCACCAGCCTGGATGTGAGCCAAGATCCAGGCCTGGAGAAGTTTGGCTACAGAGCCCACGGAGCATCAGGATGTGGGGCAGTGCTGGACTGGGCAGGGCTGAGGTTAAGGCCTGCCCTCGGTGATCTCAGAGGGCTCTTCCAACCTGCGAGATTCCAGGATTATTTTGTTAAATTGGAAGCACATGGACCTGCTGGAGAGAGCCCAGAGGAGGCTCCAGGATGGTCAGAGGGATGGAGCAGCTCTGCTGGGAGGAAAGGCTGGGAGGGCTGGGAGTGCTCAGCCTGGAGAGGAGAAGCTCTGGGGTGACCTCACTGTGGCCTTGCAGGACCTGCAGGAGCTACAGGAAAGAAGGAGAGAGACTGGGGACAAGGGCTGGAGGGCCAGGACCCAGGGAATGGCTTCCCAGTGCCAGAGGGCAGGGCTGGATGGGATCTT
>JACBWW010001610.1:0-12389 GCA_020086605.1 Lanius collurio
GAAGAAGAAGAAGAAGAAGAAGAAGAAGAAGAAGAAGAAGAAGAAGATGAAGAAGAAGAAGAAGAAGAAGATCCAGAAGAAGAAGAAGAAGCAGAAGAAGCTAAAGCCGAAGAATTAGAAGAAAAAGGAGAAGAAGCAGAGGCAGATGAAGAAGATGAAGCAGAAGAAGAAGACGAAGCAAAAGAAGCTGAAGAAGCAGAAGCAGATGAAGTAGAAAAAGAAAAAGAGGAATAAGCAGGTGAAGAAGATGAAGCAGAAGTAGAAGAAGAAGAAGAAGAAGAGAAAGAGGAAGACAAAGCAGAAGAAGAACAAGAAAAAGGAGCACACGGAGAAGCAGAAGAAGAAGAAGCAGAAGAAGAAGAAGCAGAAGAGGAAGAAGCCGAAGCAGAAGTAGAAGAAGAAGAAGCAGAAGAAGAAGACGCAGAAGCAGAAGCCAAAGCAAAAGAAGAAGAAGAAGCAAAAGAAGAAGAAGAAGAAGCAAAACAAGAAGAACAAGAGGAAGAGGAAGAGGAAGAGGAAGAGGAAGAGGAAAAAGAAGAAGAAGAAGGAGAAGGAGAAGGAGAAGGAGAAGGAGAAGGAGAAGGAGAAGGAGAAGGAGAAGGAGAAAAGGAAGAAGAAGGAGAAGCAGAAGAAGAAGAAAAAGCAGAAGAAGAACAAGAAGCAGAAGCAGAAGAAATACAAGAAGACGAAGAAGAAGCAGAAGCAGATGAAGATGACGAAGCAGAAGAATAAGAAGCAGAAGAAGCAGAAGAGGAAGAAGCATAAGGATAAGACGAAGAAGAAGAAGAGGAAGAAGAAGGAGAAGGAGAAGATGAAAGAAAAGAAGAAGCAAACGAAGAAGAAGCAGAAGAAGAACAAGTAGGAGACTAAGCGGCAGAAGAAGAATAAGACGCAGCAGAAGAAGCAGAGGCAGCAGAAGAAGAAGAAGAAAAAGAAGAAGAGCAGGAAGACGAAGACGAAGAAGCAGAAAACAAAGCAGAAGAACAAGAAGAAGCAGAAAATGAACACGAAGCAGAAAAAGAAGAAGCAGGAGAAGAAGAAGCAGAAGAAGAACAAGCAGTAGAAGAAAAAGAAGAAGAAGAAGCCGAAGAAGAACAAGAAGCATACAAAGCAGAAGAAGTAAAAGAAGAAGAAAAAGAAGAAGAAGAACAGAAAAAGAAAAAGAAGATGCAGAAGCAGAAGTAGAACCAAAAGAAGCAGAAAAAGAAGCAAAAGAAAAGAAGAAGCAAAACAAGAAGAAGAAGAAGAGAAAGAAGAAGGAGCAGATGAAGCAAAAGAAGAAGAAGAAGAAGAAGCAGAAGAAGAAGAAAACTTAGAAGAAACACAAGAAGAAGAAGAAGAAGAAGAAGAAGAAGAAACAGAATAAAAAGAAGCAGAAGAAGCAGAATTCGAAGAAGCAGAAGAATGAGAAGAAGAAGAACAAAAAAAGAAGGAGAAGAGGAAGAAGAAGAAGAAGAAGAAGAAGAAGAGAAGAAGAAGAAGAATACGAAGAACAAGAAGAAGAAAATGAAGAAGAGGAAGAAGAAGAACCAGAAGCAGAAGAAGAAGCAGAAGAAGATGCAGTAGAGAAAGAGACGCAGAAGAAGAAGAACATGAAGAAGAAGCAGAAGAAAGAGAAGAAGAAGAAGCAGAATAAGAAGCAGAAGAAATAGAAGAAGAAGCAGAAGCAGATGAAGAAGAAGCAGAAGAAGAAGCAGAAGCAGCAGCAGAAGTAGAAGCAGAAGTAGAAGCAGAAGCAGCATAAGAAGAAGAAGCAGAAGAAGCCGAAGAAAAAGAAGAAGAAGCAGAAGAAGTAGAAGAAGCAGAAGAAGAAGAAGAAGACGAAGAAGAAGAACAAGCAGAAGAAGAAAAATAAGAAGAAGCAAAAGAAGGAGAAGAAGAAGAATGTTGGGGTTTGGGAGTTTTTGTTTTTATTTCCTCTCGAGGAATTTTCTCCCATACTATGTTACCATGTCAACAAATGACTGGGTACTCGGGGGGGAACAAAGGAACTGGCCACAGAGGGGAGGGGCCCATCTGGGGCTACTGTCCTCCCCTGGGTGTGTGCTGGACACTCGGGACTTGGTGTGGAGACGGGGGAGACTCTCTTGTCAGCACTGCGGGTTTTCCTGCCGTTTTTATCTCTCTGCTGGAAGAACCCCTGGATCCACAACCTGTCCTTTCCTGCCTCGCTGGGAGCTCAGCTGCAGATTCTGCTGCCTCAGCCTTCGCTGCTCTGCAGCCCTGCCCGTCCCGCCTGCCGAGACCTCCGGGGATCCCTGCCACAGCTCCGCAGCTCGATACATCTCGCCTGCCACCCGGAATTTGTGCTCCTACTGCTGCCCCAGCCTGCCCAGACAGGAGAGCTCAGACAGACCCCAGGATCAGCTGCCCAGGGAGGTTTGGGAAGCCTTTCTTCCATCCCTTCCCGGATCCCAGGCAGCCATCACTGCGTGCTCCCCGAGCTCGCTCCGGAGCGCCCCCTGCAGCCGCGGGGGAACCATCGCACCTGCCCTGCTCACCGGGAGCCGCCAGCGCCCCTGCCGGCTGTGACTGGAACTGCACCAGAGGGGAAAGGGCCTGACAGCCGAGAGAGGCTGCGCTGGGTTTGTGCTTCTGTTTGCTGTCACCACTGTAGTTATTGTTGTTTGTTTGCCTGTTTATACATCTGTATTTAAGTAAAGAACTGTTATTCCTATTCTTTATATCTTTGCCTGAAAGCCCCTTAATTTCAACATTATAATAATTCAGAGAGAAGGGGGTTGCATCCTTCACTTCAAGGGAGGCTCCTGTCTTCCTTAACAGACATCTGTCTTTTCAAACCAAGACAGTTCTTGGCGCCCAACGGTGGGGATCGAGGGCATTAAGAAAAGGAATAACAGTTCCTGGGTTACCCAATTTTTTGTGCTGGATATAAGAACCTTGTTAGGCAGCACTATGGGTCTGGTTTGCCCTGGTTTGGGTGTCATGTGGTCGTGGCCATCTTCTTCCCCTTTGCAGCTCCATACCTAAACATGGGTTCTTTGACTAAGGCCACCATTACTGTTATCCAATTAGTGCTATGGGTCGATAAGGTGAGGAATTCCTGGATTTTTAACTTCCTCTGGAATGTGGGCCCATGGATAAAGGGCTATCATACACTAAGTGAATGTTTTTGGGGTTATGTTAAAAATGGTACCTTTTGTGAGGAAATGACACCAGGGGAAGCTTTCTCCCAACCCCTCAACCAGTTCTTCAGGCCTACCCCACTAATTTTCGAAGGGTTTAGATTTCCCCTAGGTACTAGCCAAGTGTTGTTCATAGGTTTATTGTATCTGGTGCTGTTGGTAGCTCTACTCTATTTAGCACTCAAAGATAAAGTAAAATTGGCTTGGATAACTACCCAGGCACCTGCCCCGGAGCCTAAAAATGATGCCTCAGAACCTGATGTGGCCCCAGAGACTAAAGATTGTGTACCAGAGCCTGATGCTGCCCCAGAGCCCAACACAGCCCCAGAGACTAGAGATCCTGTCCCACAGCCTGATACTGCCCAACTGCCCACCTCAGAAATGGACCACCCGAAGTGGGTGGGGGTACTGGTGAAGGGAATGCAGGAGCTGTGTCAGGAGCTGTGTCAGGACATGTGTCAGGCGATGGGCCAGGTGCGCAAGGAAATTTGTCAGGACATGAGCCAGATGCGGCAGGAGATAAGCCAGGTGCTGAAGGAATACACCTCCCCAGCTAGTGAAAAACCCTCTCCCTGCCCCAAAGAGGGTGAGTCCGAGGGTGCAGCAGAGGAACCCACGGATGTTACAACTGTCCAGGTTCCAGCTGAACCAGAAGGGCAGCCAGAAGGGCAGTCACAGCCAGCAGCAGTTGCCCCTGTGCAGAGGAGGAAATATAAAACCAAATCAGTAAGACCAGTTAATGATGATGGGGAACCAGGGCCCTCACAACCAGCAGGAGAGCCTGAACCTGAAATGATCACCGAGTCCCTGTCGTACAACAGTCTCCGTAACATGCGAAAAGACGTTGTGCGGCGGGGACGTGAGCCTTATACAACCTGGCTGCTTCGGGTTTGGGACCTTATGGGCACAGGTGTGCAACTGGACAGTGGGGAGGCAAGGCATTTGGGTTCCTTGGCCCAGGACTCAGGTGTAGACCGGATATTTGTGAGGGAGCCAGGGCCCATTTCTCTCTGGGAACGGCTTTTAATGAGTGTGAGAGAAAGGTTCATTCACAGAGACAGAATGCAAGAGTACCATCATAAGATGCAGTGGAAGACACTCGAAGAAGGGATCCAGCAGCTAAGAGAGGTGGCAGTATTAGAGGTACTCTTTGGGAGGGATGGACAGCATGATAATGACCCCGATAGAGTCAAGTGCACAGGGCAGATGCTGTGGAACTTGGCTAAGCCAGGGCCACAGCAATACACCACCTTCATTGCAACGATCAATGCTGATGACAACCGAGAAACAGTGGGCTCTGTGGCCAACAAGCTCAGGAATTATGATAGTATGGTCAGTGGCCCGCTGAAAGCCCATGTGTCTGCTGTGGTTAAGGACCTCAACGAGGAGATGAAAGAGATGAGGGAAGAGATGAGGGAGGAGATGAGGAAGATCAGTGTGGCACCAGTGCGAATCACAGGTCCCCAAGTCAGAGCCCGACATCCCCCAGCTAGAGAGAGAGGGTACCCCACCCCCCGAGTTGAGCTGTGGTCTTTTCTCCGCGACCATGGGGAAGACATGAGAAGGTGGGATGGGAAACCCACGTCTGTCCTGGCAGCACGGGTGCGTGAACTCAAGGGGGGAGGCACTAATCGAGGGGGCTCCACTAAGGTGAAAGTAGCCTCAGCCTCCCGTGACCAGACTGCCAGGTATTACAGAAGAGATGATGACATGTCAGACCCCCTTGAAGGCACCTCTACCATGTATGCCCAGGGACAGAATGATAACCAAGGCTAGAGGGGCCCTGCCTCTGGCCAGGAAGAGGCACGGGAGAACCGTGTTTTTTGGACGGTGTGGGTCCGATGGCCTGGCACATCAGAGCCACAGAAATATGAAGCGTTGGTTGATACTGGTGCACAATGTACTCTAATGCCATCGAGACATGTGGGGGCAGAACCTGTGTCTATTGCCGGGGTGACAGGGGGATCACAGCAGCTGACCCTGTTAGAAGCCGAGGTGAACCTGACTGGGAAAGAGTGGCAGAAACATCCAATTGTGACTGGCCCAGAGGCCCCGTGCATTTTGGGCATAGACTTCCTCCTGAATGGCTATTACAGAGACCCAAAAGGACTCAGATGGGCATTTGGGATTGCTGCTGTGGAGGCAGAGGGCATTGGGCAATTGAACACTCTGGCTGGACTATCAGAGAATCCTTCTGCAGTTGGACTCCTGAGAGTGGAGCAGCAACAAGTGCCAATTGCCACCTCGACGGTGCACCGCCGGCAGTACCGGACAAATCGAGATGCTGTGATCCCCATCCACAAGATGATCCGTGAGCTGGAGAGCCAAGGGGTGGTGAGCAAGACCCACTCACCCTTCAACAGCCCCATCTGGCCTGTGCGCAAGTCTGACGGGGAATGGAGACTGACCGTGGACTATCGTGCATTGAATGAAGTGACCCCAGCACTGAGCGCTGCTGTGCCGGACATGTTGGAGCTCCAGTACGAGCTGGAGTCCAAAGCAGCAAAGTGGTATGCCACCATTGACATTGTTAATGCATTCTTCTCCATGCCTTTGGCACCAGAGTGCAGGCCTCAGTTTGCCTTCACCTGGAGGGGGTGCAGTACACCTGGAACTGACTGCCCCAGGGGTGGAAGCACAGCCCAACCATCTGCCATGGACTGATCCAGGCTGCACTGGAAAAGGGTGAGGCCCCAGAGCATCTGCAGGACATCGACGACATCATTGTGTGGGGGAACACAGCATCAGAAGTATTTGAAAAAGGAGAGAAAATCATCCAGATTCTCTTAGAAGCCGGTTTTGCCATCAAAAGGAGCAAAGTCAAGGGACCTGCCCGAGAGATCCAGTTCCTGGGAGTGAAGTGGTAAGATGGACAGCGTCAGATTCCCACTGAGGTCATCAATAAAATCACTGTCATGTCTCCATCGACTAACAAGAAGGAGACACAAGCTTTCTTAGGCGCCATAGGTTTCTGGAGAATGCACATTCCTGAATACAGCCAGATTGTGAGCCCTCTGTACCTGGTCACCTGCAAGAAGAACAATTTCCACTGGGGCCCTGAACAGCAGCAAGCCTTCGCCCAGATCAAGCAGGAAATCGCTCATGCGGTAGCCCTTGGCCCAGTCAGGACGGGACCAGAGGTGAAGAACGTGCTCTACTCTGCAGCCGGGAGCCATGGTCTGTCCTGGAGCCTTTGGCAGAAGGTGCCTGGTGAGACACGGGGCCGACCACTGGGATTCTGGACCCGAAGCTACAGAGGTTCTGAGGGCAACTACACTGCCACCGAGAAGGAAATCTTGGCTGCCTATGAAGGAGTCCAAGCTTCCTCAGAAGTCATCGGTACAGAGGCACAGCTCCTCCTGGCACCCCGACTACCAGTGCTGGGGTGGATGTTCAAGGGAAAGGTTCCCTCCACCCATCATGCCACCGATGCTACTTGGAGCAAATGGATCGCTCTAATCACACAGCGCGCCCGAACTGGAAACCCAAATCACCCTGGGATCTTGGAAATAATTACAAACTGGCCAGAAGGTGAGACCTTTGGACTATCAGAAGAAGAAGAAGAGCAAGTGACCCGTGCTGAGGAAGCCCCACCATATAATGAGCTACCGGAGAGTGAAAGACAATATGCCCTCTTCACTGATGGTTCCTGCCGGATTGTGGGTGCTGGCCGGAAATGGAAAGCTGCTGTATGGAGCCCCACACGCCAAGTCGCACAAGCTACCGAAGGAGAAGGTGGATCGAGCCAGCTGGCTGAACTCAAAGCTGTCCAACTAGCTCTGGACATTGCTGAAAGAGAGAAGTGGCCAAGGCTCTACCTCTACACTGATTCCTGGATGGTAGCCAATGGTCTGTGGGGTTGGCTGGAAAGGTGGAAGAAGGCCAACTGGCAGCATAAAGGAAAACCAATCTGGGCTGCTGATGACTGGAAAGACATTGCCACTCGGGTGGAGAAGCTACCTGTGAAAGTCCGCCATGTAGATGCCCATGTCCCCAAGAGTCGGGCTAATGAGGAACATCGTAACAACCAACAAGTGGATCAGGCTGCAAAAATAGAGGTGTCCCAGATAGACTTGGATTGGCAACATAAGGGAGAGTTGTTCCTAGCTCGATGGGCCCACGATGCCTCAGGCCATCAGGGCAGAGATGCCACCTATAAGTGGGCACGAGACCGAGGGGTGGATCTAACCATGGTCAGTATCTCCCAGGTGATCTATGATTGTGAGACATGTGCTGCCATCAAACAGGCCAAGTGGGTGAAGCCCCTGTGGTATGGTGGACGATGGTCCAAATCCAAGTATGGGGAGGCCTGGCAGATTGATTCCATCACACTGCCTCAGACCCGCCAAGGCAAGCGCTGTGTGCTCACCATGGTAGAAGCCACCACTGGGTGGCTGGAGACCGACCCTGTGCCTCATGCTACAGCCCGGAACACCATCTTAGGTCTGGAAAAGCAAGTCCTTTGGAGGCATGGTACTCCCGAGAGAATTGAATCTGACAACGGGACTCACTTCAAGAACAGCCTTATCAACACCTGGGCTAGAGAACATGGCATTGAGTGGGTGTACCATATCCCTTACCATGCACCAGCTGCAGGCAAAGTAGAACGGTGCAATGGACTGCTGAAAACCACCTTGAAAGCACTGGGTGGGGGGATTTTCAAAAACTTGGGGATGCATTTAACAAAGGCCACCTGGTTAGTTAACACCCGAGGTTCCACCAACCGAGCAGGCCCTGCCCACTCTGAACCCCTACAAACAGCAGATGGGGATAAGGTTCCAGTGGTACACATGAGAGGTATGCTTGGGAAAATTGTTGGGGTTAATTCTGCCTCGAGTAAAGACAAACCCATCCGTGGGGTTGTCGCACAGGGACCAGGCTGTACCTGGTGGGTGATGCAGAAAGATGGAGAGACACGGTGCATACCTCAAGGGGACCTTCTTGTGGGGCAACTACCCATGGTACTGCACTTGTACCAGTGTCTGTATGTATATATGTATTTATATATACAATTCAAGTGATGCATGTGTGTATATAGTTGAAAGAGTTATGTTTGATGTAACATGTTAGTATGAGAAAAAATTCGGGGTGGATAATGTCTGGGTTTTGGGAGTTCCCCTTCTCTTGAGGAATCCTTGAGGAATTTTCTCCCATATTTGTTACTGAGGCAACAAATTGCTGAGTACTTGGGAGAAACAAAAGAACTGGCCACGGAGAGGAGGAGCCCATTTTGGGCTACTGTCTTCACCTGGGTGTGTGCCCAGGACTCTTGGCTTGGTGTGCAGACAGGGAGAGAGGCTGCCATTCTCATCAGCACTGCAGGCTTCCTGCTGTTTTTTCCTTCCTACTGGAGAAACCCCAGGATTCAAAACCTGTCCTTTCCCTGCCCCTCTGGGAGCTGGACTGCAGGCACCCTGCAGCCTCCAGCTCGCTCCTCTGCAGCCCTGCCCATCCTGCCTGCCCAGACCTCTGAGACCTCCGGGGATTCCTACCACCTCTTGGCAGCTCCATACATCTCGCCTGCCACCCGGAATTTGTGCTCCTACTGCTGCTCCAGCCTGCCTGGACAGGAGAGCCCAGACAGACCCCAGGATCGGCTGCCCAGGGATGTTTGTGAAGCCTTTCTTCCATCCCTTTTTCCCGGGATCTAATCCGCCATCCCTGCGTGCTCCCCGAGCTCGCTCCGGAGCGCCCCCTGCAGCCGCGGGGGAACCATCGCACCTGCCCTGCTCACCGGGAGCCGCCAGCGCCCCTGCTGGCTGTGACTGGAACTGCACCAGAGGGGAAAGGGCCTGACAGCCGAGAGAGGCTGCACTGGGTTTGTGCTTCTGTTTGCTGTCACCACTGTAGTTATTGTTGTTTGTTTGCCTGTTTATATATCTGTATTTAAGTAAAGAACTGTTATTCCTATTCTTTATATCTTTTCCTGAAAGCCCCCTTAATTTCAAAATTATAATAATTCAGAGAGAAGGGGGTTGCATCCTTCACTTCAAGGGAGGCTCTACAGGAGAGATTGAATGTGTCCGCCCCCGTGCAAGGGTTCAGGTAAATCCCTGGGGGAAAACAATGAGGGGTCCAGGGTAAGGCAACTGATGAAGCAACTCCCAGGGCATATCAAGTAACAAGGGTCGCAGCCACCAACGGAGCCAGCCAGGAGAGCAGAACTGGGGTACATTAACAGAACAGAACAGAGCATTCTGGGGAAGCTTTCTCAGCAGGCCCACCGGCCTCTACACAGAGGGACCGCTGTGACGCCACAGGGCCCCATGGAATCATGGAGGCCATTGTGTCACTGTGGAGCCCCATGGAGTCATGGAGACCATTGTGACACTCTGGGCCTCATGGAACTAAGGAGACCACTGTGACACCACAGGGTCTCATGGATCCAAGGGTCCATTGCGATATTGCAAAGCCAAAGAGACCATTTGGACACTGTGGGGCCCCAGGGAATAAAGGGTCCATTGTGAGTCTCCAGGATCTTGTGGATCCAAGGTCCCATTGTGATACTGCAGAACCAAGGACACCTTTGTGACACTGCAGGGCCCGCTGGAACCAAGGGAACACAGAACAGGACTGGCTGGTTTGGCCTCCTGGGGGTTGTGTGACAGGTCCACCTGACCTTGGCATGTCGAGGGCTGCGGCTCATCTGCCCCTGAGACACTGGGGCTCCGTGCTTTCCTTCCTGTGGAAAAGAACTGTCCTTCTCGGGCAGGCACCCATTGCCACCATTGGGATTTCACCTCCAGCATTGCCTAATGTGAGAGACTGGAGGAGATTGTTGGCTCAAAACATTTTGTGTGGGGGGAGGAAGGGGCAGCCCTGCCCTGCCCTATAACCCCAGCACTGCAGTGCCCTGTAACCCCAATCCCCCTAGAGCCTCTATCCCAGCCCGGCAGGGCCTGCCAGTCCCTGGCACACCAAATGCTCCACATCCACCTCTGGAGCCCCCAGCTCCTGAGTGACCAAATGACCGCAAGTCCCACCTGGGGGAAGGGCCCAGGGAGACTAAGGGGTATTGAAGGCTGTACACGAGGCAAGCTCGTATCTTGACCCTACCTCCTCTTGGAATTTCTATCTGAACACTGCTGGAATCCAGCAGCTGGTTGCTGTCTGTGTACTTCTCTGTATCTTTTTTCTCTCTCTTTCTTTCTGTTTCTTCTTTTAATTCCATTTTCCAGCAAATTTTGATTAACTTAAAATTGAATGGGCTTAGAGTTTGCAAAGTTGAATGGGCCAAGTTAATGCTTTGAGAAGTGCTTTTTGTTGACTGAATGTCGTACTAAACCTTTTGCTAAAGTTTCTCTGATTTTCTGAAGTTGCCAGTAAAGGCTGTTTTGGTTTTTTGACCACTTGAGAATCTCCTGTCGGTATTTCTCCAGTGCGTCCAACTCAGAGGATGCAAACAACTGTAATTCATTCTAAATGTCCTGCTGAGAGAGGTGTTTGGGGGATGGGAGTCAAGGCTTGGCTCTCCTGCTTGGCACAGCCCAGGCAGGGCTTTCACAGCCACCTTCCACATCCATTTCCCACCCGGAGCCGGGGGTGCCTCTGAGTTCTGCTTCCCCAGCCCCAGGGACGCTCTCCTTGTCTGCTCATTCCCCCCACGGTCTCTTGGCAGGGATGGCCTCACTGGGGGCTGCTGACATCCTCAGCAACTTGGAGGCTGCTGCTGAATTTTACCTCTCCAGAGGCTTCTTCAGCCTTCACCTCTTCAGTTCAGGAATTTGGTGCCCCAGGGCTCATTAACATTCAAAACACCTGAACAAGCTGAGCCTCAGGGAGTAATTGGATTTAAGTTTTCAAATCTTTTGTAGTTAATTAGGCAGATTTCAGAGGGCTACCCAAAGTGGATATATTGTATTTAAATAGACTGTGAGAAAAGGGGGTTTAGGTCCTGTTTAGGTGTTTTTGCTGTTAATTCATTTATATGTGCAATCTCCAATTGACACTGAATCCAAGCACGTCCTAATGCAGTCTGAACAGATTTGAACATCAAGACTCTTCATGGCTGACAATCAATCAGACTTTGTCCCTACTCCCACCCTGTAGAACACAGAAGGCGTAGCAGTTCGGGTGATCTCTGCAGTTCAAGGCAGCTCCTGAAACGTGCAGTTTATTTGCAAGAGTCGTGGGTGCAGGAGCTCTGCTTAAGCTGCCAGCCACAGCTTAGAGCGTGCCCCAGAGAGAGCGAGAGAGAGAGCAGGAGATAGAGAGAGGGAGAGAGATCTAGAGAGCGAGAGAGAGAGGTGGAGAGAGCTTAAAATCTGGTTCCATGATATTATATCTCTTCCTATACTGAATATGGTAATAGTACAACATCCAATCATCAGAAGACAGAAACCCTTATAGAATTTACATACAATCTTTCAAAACTACTACATTACCATTCTGTGTTACATTTTAACTCCTAAAAGCTACTTTCTAAAATTACTTTTGTCTTCCCTGCCACGCTGGCAGGGTTTCTCTGACCCTTGGACTTTTCTGCTTGCTGAAGCATCCTCTTCTTTGCTAAAGACATTGTTCAATCAAGAGGGATTCTCCTTCAGCTGGCCAGCCCATTGTTTTTGGTTGTACAGTAACAGCTTGGTATCTTATATCTCAAAGCTGGCTTTCATTTCTATTTTGCTTACAGATTTCATATTTTCAGAATATTTTGCCAAGCAGTCATATCTATAAGGTTTCCCTATTTCATCCTCCCCACCATCTCCCCCGTTCTGATGAACAACTAAGATACTAGAAAGAGTTTTCTTCATTATCTTCTGTATGCACTGAAGTACACAAGGTACTGCTACTAAAGCTACAACTATTACTATAATCAAACCTAATTTACAGAGTTCCTTTAGCCAGGGTACAAAGCTCCAACCATCAAATGCACTGTCGAGCCAGGATGGGTCATCTGTCATAATTTGGTTAGCTAAATCTCCCAAATTTTGCAACTGTTTATGGATTGAAAGAGAATGATCAGGTAAGTTCATACAACACAATCCTTCAAAATCCTCACATCCGTGCCCATGTGCCAGAGATAGTCAATGGCAGCTCTGTTTTGTAAAGTGGCATGCCTGATTGACTCCTCATCTGTCAGCAGGTCACTGATCATGGAAGAAGTAGCATTCACTTCTTTGCTGAGCCAACATCCTAATTTGTTTAACTGCTGCAATGCTGTTGAGGAACCTAACTGAGGTAGAAAAATACTTGGAACAATTGATTTTCCAGAGTTCCAGGGGTGGAAATCACTGTCACAGT
>JACBWW010001611.1:0-12386 GCA_020086605.1 Lanius collurio
CTCCCCACTTTGGCTGCTTTGAAATACAGGAAGAAATCCATTGCTGGTTTCTGTCCTACCTGACTGCCCCCTCTCACAGCTTTCCCATAGGGAAAAAAGTCTGAAGATATAGCTCATGTGGCCTGGATGTCTTTATGGCCTCTGTTGCTTAGCTACCAGAAAGGTCCTACATGGCTACTGAGCTGGCACAAATATGAGCAGCTTGACACTGCTTTTCTTTACACTGGGAGTTTGCTGGATCCATTCTTCATCCTGCTGGTGTTTTATTTATATTTCACTGGGCTTACTCCTCTCCCTGGCTCTATTACTCAAATGAAAGCCAGTACAAAATGAAAGCACAAATAGCCCAGGTCTAGCTGCAGAAGTTTCGGTCTTAGAGATCATCCAGAGGCAAACAAACACAATCCTCCTGTTTAATACTTCAGGAGGGGATGTGAGAGCAGCACAACTCAGGGAGGAGTCGTGTTCACACTGTTGCTCACACCTCAGCCTAGAACAGTCTACACCAGGAACATTCTGGTTCTAAAACCAGAACAATAAGGATGTTATAGACCTGTTGTGTAGGGGGATCAGATTACTGGAGATTCAGTGCTGGCCTACTGCCAGACCATGGACAGTCATCTTCCCAAACTCCTTCATATCCCCAGTGTGTTCCTTTCACTGATGCAGCAGGATGCAGCTGACTACAATAACAGAGAAATCAAACCCTTCCAGGCAAGAAGAAGTGTATTCTAACCCAATGGGAAAGGATAGTAAGAGCAGCTGCTCAGGAGAAATGTTCTCTCAGCAGGGTACCTGTGGCTCAGTCACAAGGTGAACCATTAAGGAAAATAATGTTCCTACTAAATGATAATTCATTAAATACATTCCCAATTCCTGAAGAAGAATCCATACTGACTGATCCTGGGCCTTCAGATACTTGTTCTAGCATCTTTTGGTAATCCAGAGGTCCCAAGCAAATGCATGTTAATCCATGAACACCCTGCCCTTCTATGTCAGCTGCTCAGATTACCTGGCATGGCAATGGGTGAAGGTGCATGGACACCTTAAGAGCAGCCCTTCCATATTCATTATGGACACACTTGGGACTACTGAGATGCCAGAATGTTTCTCAAAGGCCTGGTAGCTCCCTGCACTATAAAGGCTGGTACCATCTCCCATAAATCCTTGCCAGAAGCAGTGCACTCATTTTGCAATTCTTACTCTGCCAAGTCTGCCTGCGGCTCCGTTACTGACTCAGCTCAGGTAGTTACCTATATTGATTAAAGAGTCTGTGTCAGTTCACTAATTAATTTTCATAATTAGCAGCTACCTTTTCAAAGTTAAACTTTATGGCTATGCATCTCGTAAACAGATAACGGGAGGTGGAGGCATCAAGCTCCTATGGAATAGGGGATCTTTTAAAACCTTATCTGGACTAACCAGGTGGAAAAAGACACATGTGAAACTTCCCCTTAAGTGTGGTGATAAATTATTTGCCACTTTAAATTTTTGTCATAGAGTCAAACATAATTCTTTGTATAACTAAACTTCTGAAGATATCTTTCCCTAGGACTGGGAGCTTAGAAGTGCCCAGTGCATCCCTCCTCCCTCCAGGATTTGATGTCAAGCTGCTCAGGAGAAATCAGGACATTGTGCTGCCAGGATTAGATAGAGATCCAGATCCAGACACAAGAGTGAGAGCTCGTGGGCCAAAAGAGAAAGAGGAGGGAGCCTTGGCAGAGACACCCACCATGACTCTGTGGTGGGAGGACAGCTGACCCCAGAGGGGTGATGCACACAGAAGAGAGCTTCCTCTGTGTGCACCGAGCCAGGCAGAGGGAAAAGGAATCACACAACATGAACTACTATTAATCTACTGCTCAAAACTCAAATGGAGAAGTCTGCATTTGATGACTAGACACCAGCTTCTGTCACAGGTACTAAAATGACAGCCAGTAGATGGAAGAGGTCATAGTTTAATCAATTCTCCCTCTTTTTGTTTTACATAACTGAGGGTGATAGGCAGCTAATACATTTCACAGCCATGTGATAAATTGCACTGTCACCTGCACTTTGCCTGGTACTCCTTCTTTGTCAAGGCTATTTCCACCATCCCTACTCCCACTCCAGTGCAACACAAGTATGTCAACTTTTCCTCTGACAAGCAGATTTTTTTCCATCAGTCTTTCTAGTGTACAAGATCTAGGATGGAGAACCTGTAGGGTTAAACCAGAGAGAATTTTCATGGCCCCAATCAGCAGCTCTATGTTACTGCATAAAGAAATGTCCCAACTTTGCCATATGGCTGACTCTGTTTCTTGTTGCAGAAGGGCCAAAGAAGCAGAGTTTACACTCACAACACTTTCAAGTAGAAATAAAAATATTTGTGTCCTTTCAGAGTTAATTTTCTCATTTCCAAAATCTTGTCCAAGCCAGAGTCTCAGTGGCCAAATCGTTCATTCTTACAGGCCATGAGACAAAAGAGCTCCCTGGCACTTGGAAGGATGACTTTCCACACTCATTCACATCTTTGGCATGCACGATAAAGCAGCTATCCCAAAAGCAGAACTAAAATCATTTCAGCTCATTGAGACTCTCCCTCAGGCCCCAACAGCATAAGCTGTAGGGAGCTGCATGGCAGGTGCATTGCCTGTGGTCCATCCATCACTTTTCAGGGACATGGCTCCTTTCTGGCCATTACTCATGGATTTATGGAAACAAGAGAGTGTGGTACATGCAAGCACTCAACTGGTACACCACCAGGGTTCTGAAATCAGACATATCCATATAGAGCAGGATGCAAACAGGACCAAATTCTCATTCCACAAATATCCTACTTAAGTACTTGGCCAAATCACTACCTTTGACACTGAAGTAATAAATCTCAACTGCCTCCATAAAATAAAGTTCCCAGGCACTGAATTGAGCTTGGTTCCAATTGTGGATGAGTGCTGCACTACTTTTCTGCTCTCTGGATTCAGCCATTCCAAGTAAATATAGCAGCAGCATGATTGGAAAATTGCTCTCAAAGGTGATAAAATACAGGATTCATCAGATTTTGATATGTTTCTGAAAATGGATAGTTGTCCTTTCTCACTTGACAGCCTGGAAGAATCAGAACTTGGAGAAACACTACAGGAAGGAGAACACATTCCTGGAAGGGCCAGACTTCACCCCTACTTTTCCACAGCCATCCTTCTCTGACTCCCTATTTATCTCTTCCCTTCTCTGATGTGATGCTTTCCTATTTTTTTGCTTTTTGCTTCTCCTAAGAGGACTCCAGAGAAGCTGGTTTTGTATTGCAGCTTTGATCTAATTAAAAGCCAGTGTACCATCACCTCATCTCACATGAATATGTTCAGAATGAGAGCAAAATGCAGAGCCAAAGAAAGCCTCCATCAGTTTAGGGCAGTGCTGTGCAGGACAAAGGCAAGCAGTTCCCACGTCCTCACCTCTGTTTTCACAGTTTTGTTATCTCAGAGCAGCAAATCCCTTCCCTCTCCACCTTCAGTGGAAAAGGATGGGAGTAAGGAAAAAAAAAAAGGCTTTTTACTGTGCTTGGATTTTTCTTTAGTGAAGTTCCTTGTGGTGGGAACAAGAAAGCTCTAGGATGGCTGACTCGAGGAGATGTCAAGTGCTTGCCACTTCAGAGAGAGGTATTCAGACTACCTTTAACAAACTGTTTCCCTTCACAGTCTTTTCCTAGAAAAATACACATTTTTTATGCTTCTGGATATAATTCTTTGCTGAAAGAAAAGACATTAACAAATATGATGGCAGATGGATGATGTAGGGGAAGTTCCCTTCTCATTAGTCTGTTTCTTCCAATTGCACTAATCTTTCACCTGTGAAGATCAGGCTAGAGACATTCCTGATCTTCATTTATCCCAGCCCATCTGCACATGAGAGGATGTTCCCCCCTGCCATTCTCTAAGAGAGATATTGAGCCCAGGTATGAACACCTAACTGAATCTGTTTGAGAAGTGTAGAGTTATTTTAGTGCACTTGCATGTGCAAACACTCTGTTGGACTAAAATCTGATTTAGCTAAATTGGGGACTCAATGAATTTTAGCTAATTCAATTTGCTTCACTGCTGTTGAAGAATCTGAATTGTGCCAAAATCCCCAAATGGGCTATAAACCAAGGCCATATATATATATACACATTTGTTAGTTTTTTATTTTGTTTCTTTTTTTTTTTTTAAGCTTCTATCTGACTTAGGGCATGGACATACTTCTATAAAGATGTGAACAAACTTTACGACAGGTTAAGATAAAGAAAATAATTTTAGGTCATTAAACAGCACTTTTAGAACATCAGGAAAGGAAGAACATCACTGTTTCATTTGTGACTCAGAAATGGGGACAATGCAGCCCTTCACAGGATATTGGACACAGGCTGTTATCAAGTCCATCACCATTCAACACTTAAATAATTCCTTCTGAAGCCACTCTTTCTATATCCAGAAAAAATTACAGTGAGTAAGTTTATTCTGCAACCTCAGCCTCTCTTCTGGTTGTGAAAATCTGGACATAAGACTGGGACTTTTCTCCAGTGTTTTGCCATATGCACTGAAGTCATGGAGAGTATTTCTGCTCTGTTGCTGGAAAAGCTCAGCTTTCAAATCAACAATGCACACCACTGCAAACTCTGCATGTCCTTCCCATGACTGTTTTATAATCTGTTCTTCCACCTCCCCCTGTCCCAGATCACCCCTAGCCCCAGGATGCTGGCAGAAAGCAACACAGAAGGAATGCAGCTGTGATGAAAACAAACACAGAAATAAAAAATCGCCTTTGTTGGGGACATTTTGTATTATTTAGCTGTCTTTTTACTCATGACACAAAGCCCTGGACACTGGGCAGATAAATACTAGGCATTTACAGCATCAAAGTAGTGGAAATATATTCTTTGGTTGTAGTTCCTTACACCCAAAGCTCCAAGGCATATTCTATTTCCTTTGTGTCATGCAGTACAGAAGGAAAAAGATAATTAGACACTGAATTTTGCTGGAGCTACCACGATACTGTTATATAAGTAAAACTGTTATTTCACAAAAACAGACAACTCTGCTCAGAGGGTTTTGTTTCCACATTGTCTGTCAGTGCAGCAGCTAAGAAGGCAGCTAGTTTGTCTGAGAGATCTAAGGTAGCACTCCTGGAGCCAGAGGACTTATGTGACAGGGGTGGGGAGAAAATATCCTTTGATTGGACTTGGGCATCACTGACAGAGATTGAATATGACACCCCACGAGCTGCTCTTTACTGCCACTTTTCTGAACTATAACTGCATTTCAATGCAAGAGTGAAAGGGAAGCAGAAGTCAATGGAATAACCAGGACTCCAAAGAGTTCAGCACTGTTCTGGCTTCGTCTCAGGCTTATCTGAGGGAGCCAGGTACTATTTTCTAGCTTCATTTTGAAACTAATCTCCTCTTGGATATGTGTTACAAATGCAGATTAGAAAGCCTTGGCTTCATATAATGTGGCTGGAACAGACAGAAAAGCAAAGGCCAAAACCATAAATGAAGAAACCTTTAGAAATAGGAAGTTGTTGACATGGGATAAAGAAAGGAAAAGAAAACAGAAACAAAATGCCTAGGAAGTTCCAAGTCACATTTTCCAGGGTTTTCAAAAAAAATTTTGTTTCAGAGTTTTTCGAAGTTGTCATCCTCCAAAAATACATGTGCTGGGCAAAGGCAGGTTCTCACATATGCAGTAATTGAACACAGCAATCAAGCCCTTATTTCTCAGCACTGCTGGATTCGTTCTTTGTTCCCTCACTGGGAACGCAGCCCTAACCATAGCATGGGGTGCACAACGACTCCATGTCCCTCTTTCTGCTTTCAGGGACAGGGTGATGCTTATTCACCATCAACACGTGCCAGCGTGAACCTGGGGCACCCCAATTCTGGTCCAGGGCTGCCAAACAACTCTGCTAATGCCCTCAGCTTCCAGCTGTATTATCTCCTGTTTGTTCCAGTCCATCCTCACTTCCCAGTTGCAGTTCTCTCCTATCCCTCAGTCCCGAGCTCTTCCACTGATTTACCTAAAAGCTCAGCCTTGAAATTAGTTTGGAGCATATACAAGGTAGAGCATCTCATTCATGTATTGTGAAATATAACAAAATCTCTTCCCAGATCTTGAAATTTAAGAGGCACACTTTCAATTGTGTGTTGTACTTCATTTGTAACCTTATCCCTTAGTGAATGACCAGAACTTAGGAAGCTTATTGAGAACAGAGGAGCAGCAACAGGGGAGAGAAAACAGGAATCCATACAAAAAATATTGCTCTTTTCTTTTTCCTTTGTATGCTGCCTTTCCTAAGGTCATTCTTTGCTTTTTTTTTGTAATACTGAAGTTGAAAATAACTCTACTCCTTCCCTGAAGGTGTAAAGGATAAGAACCCAAGAAAAATTTTTGTTTTTTTTCTCCCTGTTATCTTCTCCTCCCTCTTAACATTCAACTAAAAGACTGCACATCAGAAATAATTATTATTCTCCAGATTGCAGGCAGGACATCAGAGCACCTTTTGCACACAAAAAAAAAAATTAAAAAAATACAAAACATGATTAGAAATAACTGTGCTGAAAAAAAATTAAAGTATTGAAATTTTCTTGCTCAAGACTGTATTCTCTCACACACTGTGCACTTGGGGTCTAATTCAAAGCTCACTGAATTCAATAGAAGAACTCATATTATATGCATGGAGCTCTGATTCAGCCTCTTTCACCTCATGTCCACCTCAGTCTAAGGCTGTATTTCAGAGAATAGTTTTCATCTCTTCAGAAGGATAATGGCATTTAGAAATGATGGAAGCTCATATTTTTGTTCTTTCCAGCAATGCAGGTGTGGTGCAGTTCCACTGAACAAGGGTAGACTCCACTGGAACAGACAATTCCCTGAGTGACAACACTCCATAACCTCTGCATGAAGGTGATTTAGCAAGCACTTGGTCCTTTAAACCCTCCTTTAGAAACCTCTGGTCTAGAACACCAAAAGACTTCAGAGAAAAGGGAAAGAGGTATGGCCAACATAAATTGTCACATTTCCTTTTCCTTTCAATCTCTCCCTTTGTTTCCTCTGCATTTTCCCAGCTTAGATAAGGTTGGTCTTCATTTTTCATTGGTATCTGTCCTGCCATATAAAACTGCTCATCATGCTTTCTATCCTATGGGATCCATGCTTTTCAGCAAGCTATAAATCAGGATGAGCCAGAAGACACTGCAATTAGAGGAGACACAAACCCAACAGAGTGCAACTACAGATTTCAATCTTCAGGTAATAAGCACTGGGGAAAATTGATAATACACTCCAAAACACTGAGGGAAGCACACTGCACCCCCTAAACACACCCACCCCTGGGTGTACACTCAGAAATGCTGTCTGTTCTATCCCAGCAAGGCTACAGCTTTGTAAAAGAAATTGTAAAACTTTAATATTCTGGAGTGCTCTGTGAAACAGAGAATTATCTCAGGGAGCCAAGAAGCCTTTACAGGAGACAAAAACCTGCTTCAGGAACATGGAGACTCTCCTATGAAAACAGGCTGACAGAGTTGGGGCTGTTCAGCCTGGAGAGGAAAAGGTTCCAGGGAAGCCTCATTGTGGCCTTCCAGAAACCTCACTCCAGCACAAGGTAGGGGACATCCAGTAGCAAATGAAATAGAGAACTACACACACTTAAGTCAGAAGGGGAAAAAAATGAAAAATTGCTGACACTGGCTGGTGTCAAAGCTATTCAACTTACTGGATTTCCCCTCATTCTTCAAGGTGGACCAAGGGTACCCAGCAAGAGAGCTGAAAGCAAATCTCCCTGGGTTTACATTCATCAGGCACCCAGCTGATAAAATCAGATGATTTGTAGGCCAGTCCTGGGCTATTATGGAGCATCACCCAGACTAAAGGAGTAGCAATACACCAGAGTCTAACTCCAATCTACTTTTAACACCTTCAATCGATCAAAAACTCCTGACAATCCCTTCAAAGAATGAAGAGACTTCGGGAAACAGAACTTGCAGAATAAGAGATAAAGCCAAGGTCTTTAGATGAAATGAGTAAAGGTTTTGCGTGTCGTTTTGCAACAACAAGCATGTGATGAAATTTGCAATCTTTGTTTGAGCTCCACTTTAACAGAATAATGTGAGTTTATTCATCTTGTAACTTTGTCTGACTGCAGATATGATTTCCAGGCAAAGGTGACTCTGAACAGTTTCCTTCACAGGCAATGAACCCTGATATTGAGCAGATTTTCTCACTTTTAAACACCTTGTCAACCCAGCATAAAACATGAAGTTCTCTAGCAGTAAAGCACAAACTCCCATTTTTCTTGCAAGCAGTGCCAAAAGAGAAAGAAGACAAAAATCCCAGAACCATGAAAGTTGCTTCCATGAAAGAACTCCACCAAAGCTTAGTGAAAGACTAAGATCAAGCAGCCAAGGCTTGATGTAAATCTACCAAAGCAGAGAATTCAGTGGAGGTGGGTGGATGGATGGGGGAGGATCTTTAAGAATTTTCTTTCTATAAGAAATTAAAAAAAACAAACTGTACATTCCTGAGAAAAATGAAAAAGCCAAGGTGTTTTACTATAAAAAAATCGTAGCCAGACCAGCTTGGTCATGCCAAAAGGTAGTAACTGACTTCAAATATATGGCAAAAGTTAAAAGGAAGTTGAAAAAAAAAAAATAGAATAGCCTAATGAGTGCAAATGTACAAAAATAACAGCTAGGAAAAACATGAAAAATGAAAGTATGAAGTGAGGTGAGACTGGCAAAAATATCACCACAGCAAAGGATATCACTCTTTGAGTTTACTAGTAGTAAAATGTAGTGTAATTTGTTAGACCACTTTCCTTAGAAGGAAAACTTATTGAAAAAAAGGCTGAGAAGAGTGATTTTTGCATCAGTTTTCATCAAAGGTCAGCTGTGATGAATTAACATTGTTAAGAACTAACAAAGGAGGCCCAGAACACAAAAGGGATTGGTTAGAGACGTTAAATTGCTCAGATTTTCCAAATGATCTGAATCTACTGTATTCCTTCTGCAGCTCTGAGGAACTGACTGGATGAAGCTCAAAGCTGTTAATGATTATTTTTTTTTGAACTTAGGAAGGACTGGTGATGAACCAGATAACTGACACAGGAGAGTAACTGTCTTTTGAAGGCAAGCAAAAGGAGAAGACAGCAAACGATAGACCTGTCAGGTTAACTCCAGCTCCTCAGAGCAAAGAAACAATTTGGAAGCACTTAGGAGAAAAGAAGTGGGAATCAGTCAACAGAGCTTTGTCAGGACCAAATTATGATGGCCTGTTGTAATTTGATTCTGTGAGAAGGTCCCAGGGGAATACCCCATGGACAAGATGTCACGTAGTGAAGCTTTTTGAAACCATTTCAAATTCTTGCAGCAAATAAGCATCAGGGTCTGGGTGAACCACAGCAGAGTAATTATATAAGCTGTTTAGAAAATTGTACTGAGAGCAGTTCTTGGTGTTCCACTGTCAAAATGGATGTGTTGAATGAGCTTCTGAGGGACTAGGACATGGATTTGGTACAATTCAATATTTTCATTAAAGCTTTAGATGAAACGCAAAGTATGTTAATTCAATTTGCAGATGAGACCAAACTATGACAAAAACTGCATTAAAATTCAAAATAATTTTGACAAACTAGAGATGTGACCCAAAAAAAAGTTACAATTCAATAGAGTCAAGTATAAGTTGCTTCAATTAGATAGAAATAATCAATGGTACAAACACAGAAAATGAGGAGCAATGGCAAGGTGGTATTTCTACTGGGAAAAGAACTGATTATTTGTGTTATTAAAAATTACAAGCTGAACATGAGCCACCCATTCCTTCTGTTACAAAAATGCAAATACAATACTGTGTGGGTATAAAGTCTTTAAGCTGACATATAAATTAATCTGTTCTCTCTTGATCCAGCGCTGTTAAGATCTCTGTTACTGATCTGTTTCCATCTTGGGCAAAGCAATTCAAGGAGGACTTGGTTCAAGTGAAAACTGTGCAAAAGACACATTGAAATCATTAGTTCTCTATGTCTAGGCTGGATAGGTAAGAAAATGACTGTGCAGGACATTCTGTAGCAAGACAGGACTCAGGTGAGATACCTGGAAAATATAAGGGTGGTAGGAGCTAAAATGGATTATTTGGAGTAAGACTGGTAATTCCATTATTAAAGCTCTTTTAGAAAAGATTAGATTAACATAGCAGAAATGGTGCAGGTAAAGTTGATCCTCACTACAGGAAGCTGATGACCTCTGGAGATTCTTGCCAGCCCTTAACTCCTCCAATTTCATACAAACACAAATGCAGTTAAAAGTTCCTTCCCCACACTGATAATATAGGAGGAATAATTTCCATCCCAACTGTCAGAGCAGAGGTAAGGGAGCAGCAGGGCTGGAAGAGCTCAGGCTGTCCTGAGCACTGCAGGGTGGCTGTCATCATTTTCCACCAACCAGAGCAGGAATTGTTGCAAATGAGAAATGGGAGGCAGGGAAAAGACTGCACGTGGCTCCCAAACCAGCAAAATCTGTCTCTGCTGGAGACAACAGTATTGAAAGCCAGTCACTGTAAGGTCAAAAGACAGGAAGATGAGGAGGTAAAAGTCCATACCAGCATGTCCTGATTAAACTGTGCCGTGCTAAAGGAAAGCTTGAATAAAACTTGCTCAAGCTACACCAAGAGAGGTCACTCCTCTCTCGCCAACTCACTCCTGCTCCTCAGAAGTCCAGAGCAGATCAGAAGGAAGGGAATTAGAAGGAGCTTTCACTGATGAGCTGCTGGGCACAAACAGATTAATGAAAGCTGTGTACAATGCACCAGCAGCATCCAAGCCTGGCAGGGCTGTTATGGCTGGGTATTAGTTTAGAGCAGCAGAGATGAAGGAGAGGCCACTCTGGGCAGGGCTGCCAAGTGAATCATAAGGATCAGGAGCAAAGGGCTTCCCTTCAGAAGACTGAGCTGGGAACATGGCACTGGGAATTCTTTTTCTTACAAATTTCATCTAATCTCTTCTCTCTAAATCCCTTTTCTTTTCCAACCTTTGTTTCTCTGGAGCTACTTCCAACATTCCTTTGTTGTGACTGAAGGAAGGAAACCAAAGAAGCAGCAAAGCATTTTGCTGTATTAAAAGTACAAAGAAGAAATATTTTGCTCCCTGAATGTGTACTCTGCATTCTTAACTGTCTTGTTCCAAAGCACAGGGAAATCTTCACTTGCCTTGGGTCACATTCACAGAACAAGTTGATATTTCATCAGTCTGTGGATTACACAGACCTGAATTATCATAGTGTAAACTCTGGATTGAATTTTGTATAACTGTATTATCCATGAACCTCATGTTTATTTTCCCATCTGCGTTTTAGCAAGGGCTGCCAGAGTATGTCTTTAGATTGGGTCTGAGGAGATGCATTTCCTGCTTTTCCAGAGGTTTAGACTCCAAAACAGAAAGGGGAACAGATTTCAGCCCTAGATTATGCTTTCTCTTCTCTTTTTTAAATTTCTTTTCCTCTCCCTCTGGTGAGATAGCATTCCCTAGTTAGTTACCCTGCTACTAGTAGAACTTATGAAAGATGTTGTAAGAGAGAGGGGGTGAATTGCTCTCAATTTCTGTAAAGAAAGTGCTTGAAAACTGGCATTGCCAGATGCAAAATTTGAGATGGTAAATAAATTTGGTGAATCCATTTGGTGTGCCCGAAGGACTTGAGTATCATTTTTCTTTGTGCATATGTTTGCCTCTCAGCCATCAATTCCCATATTAAGTGGAATAAATGTTACCATGACAAGCTACAGGTAGGCAAAAAAAAAAAAAAGTGTGCCTCATCTTTTCTAAAATTGAATTAGTTTTGGTGCTATAAAATCTCAATCATGTTGATTTCAAAGGCAGACTCCTCTAACAGTTTATGCACTGCTGCTACTGCTGGGAGATTTATTCCCATCACAACCAAAGTACTTCACACGTCCAGGAAGACTCAGTCCTTTGCCTTTTACCTCTTGTAATATCCTCAATGCATTAGTTTTCCTATCCATGGGCCAGAGTATATTACAGATTAATACGGCTCAGCAGCTCGAAACACACAGATTGTCAGTCTCAGTAATCAGCCTGAAGAATTTTGAGGACAGTTGTTATTTACAGAAAGTGAGAAGAGACCCAGCAGAACACTTAGCTCTAAATAAACAATGTGGAAACTTCACTACCCAGGAAGTCCTGAGTGGCAAACAGGCAGCTCAGATGTTCCCGAGTGGGGTTTGATTGCGTTCCTGCTGGGACTCAGCAAAAGCAGGAGATGGGAAAGGGTAAGTGAGAAAGCAGGGGGCCTTTCTCACATGGATTCACTCTCATTTCGACCAGTGTTTATCTCTGGTTTGTTAGTTCATTAAGAACACGTTACA
>JACBWW010001612.1:0-12384 GCA_020086605.1 Lanius collurio
CCTGTGCAGTTACTGGTGGTGTTCCCTTCTTCAGGAACACAGGTGTTTTTGCTGAGAGCAAGTCCTTCCTGTGATTTGTTATAGGTAGATTTTGTTGTGCCTGTCTTCTCAGAGCTGCAAACCAAACATTTGGAATAAGACCTGATATCAAAATACAAAACAAAATTAAATAAACTAGGAGACACTATACAAAGAACATACTGGTAGCATGCTCCTCCAGGAGGAGTTTTCTTATTCTTGACTCATTTTATCTTTAGAAGTGCAGGTCAAATGAGACAGTAGCAGGGAATTCCTTATTTTGGCATAACTGTTTCATGGCACAGAGGTAGATTTCCACAAGTGCTCCCCCAGGTTCAGCCTGAGTAACTGAAGTGTAACCTGTTCTTGGGGTGGTGGTGCTTCAGCAGCAGCGTGGCCTTGTGCCTGGCAGGCAGCCAGAGCTGGTTCAGTCCTTGAGGCAGATGTGTGTGGGCTCTGAGCAGGGGAGGGGCACAGGGCCGTGCTGGCTGCTGCATGGGAATCCTTGCCTGGCTCTCCTGGCACATGATCCACGCCCTGGGCTGGGAGAGCTCTGAGCAGATCCAGGTGAGGGGCCTTGTGCAGGCCCAGCTGGGGGAGATGGTGCTGAGGTGGGGCAGTTGCTCTCCCTTCCCTCTTCCAGCAGCTCCAGCTGTCAGGATGGCAGAGGAGTTTCAGGGCAGCATCAAACCAGAGGTGGCTCCTTGCATTTCTGCTGCCCTCAGCTGAAATGGGAGCATGATTGTTTGGGGCAGCTATTCAGGCTATTGAATTCTTCCATGAACAACAATCTTTCTGTGCAGGTGCATTTGCCTTGTGTTCCCTGCGTGTTTCATGGTTTCCTATGTTAGCTGTGTCAGACAGAATAGTCCAGCTCTTCATTGGATCCAAGTGTGAAATAAGATGAGAAAATCTCAGTAACTTGCAGTGTTTGAGAAATTAATGTAAAGCATTAACACAAATTTGATGTATTTTCAGTTCTCTTTGCTAATCACTAATGAGATTTGCAAGTCTACTTTTTTTTTTTTTGTTCCAGCACATGCAATAAACTGAGCTTTGTGTTACTTTTTTTCCAATCACAAAGAATTTTTATTGTGATCTGATGGAAATTTTGGAAATTTAGTTCTTTGTGTTGCTCTACTTAAATTTTGGGGTAAAATGGTAGCATTGGAGGGAATCTTTGCAATTTTCTCTCTAAGGCCAGTCTGACTTAGTTGCAGACTGTGGTATTAAGCATTATGGCTCAGGAATGAAGCCACATTCTGTGAAAGTATAAAGCTTTTGAGCTGTTTTTCCAGTTCTGGAGAAGGTTGGTTATTATGTGTGTGCTTGAGAAGTCCCAGCTGAAGGACCTGTGTAAGGTGTTCAGCTGTGGCTCTTCAAAAGGATCTTCATTTTTAGTTGAGCTCGTGAGAATAACATGCTGTGGGTTGGCTTTGATTTAAAATTTGTTCTTTGTCCTCCTAGGGAAGAACAGTTATTATTGAACAAAGCTGGGGAAGTCCCAAAGTGACAAAAGATGGTGTGACAGTAGCAAAGGCAATTGACTTGAAAGACAAATACAAAAACATTGGAGCCAAGTTAGTTCAAGACGTTGCCAACAATACCAACGAGGAAGCAGGAGATGGTACCACCACTGCAACAGTCCTTGCACGAGCTATTGCCAAGGAAGGCTTTGAGAAGATCAGCAAAGGAGCTAATCCAGTAGAAATCAGGAGGGGTAACTTTTTTCTGTTGTTTTTAATATTTGATCATTGTCTTTCATTTTTCATATCCTAAATTTGACTTGTTTTCTATATGAAGAGCCACCATAAAGGTTTATGTGAAGCAATGTTTAGAGAACACAATTTTTTTTCTTACGTTGTGGACTCTGAATAAATCACTAATTTTTCTAATCATTTTGCTGTTTTACATGCAGTTAACTTACTTAATTTGTTGTAAGTGAACTCCAATTAAAGCCATTTCTGCATTTAATTAATATAATAGCCACATAAATCTGACAAATTTCAATCATGGCAATATCTCACCAATTTCTAAAAACCTATCACTACATATATAAATGACAGTATGGAACAAGAACTGTTTGAACATGTGAACGATACATTTTTGCAGTGTGGACTTGTGTTTGAAAGGAAACCTTTTTGCTGTGGTGGGTGGGTGCTTGGTTTGTGTTTTCTGTGCTCTGTACCTTGTTTTGTTCACTCACAAGTGCTCTGTTCATTTTTAGGGGTGATGCTGGCAGTGGATGCCATCATAGCTGAACTGAAGAAGCTGTCAAAACCTGTTACAACTCCAGAAGAAATTGCACAGGTTATAAAAAATAAACAAAAAAACCCAAACCCACAATAAAATGTAACCCAAGTTTAGGCAGCTGTTACCCAGAAAAAGTTTGGTGATGTCAGGTTTAATGAAGTTAGGTTGTGTACATCTGACACTGGGTATTTTTCTTTATACACCAGAAATATTTTGTCTTCAGTTGTCTGAACTAGAAGCTAGTTCAGAAGTGGGCAGATTTTTTAATCTTCCAAGTTTCATTCCAAAATGTGTTCTTAAAACATGTATTTGTGTCCTTGGGAAGAATTGCTGGGAGCAAAGCTCTCTTGTGGATGGAGGTAATGGCAGAGTACTGAGGGTGTGGAGGATCTGCTGTGGGAAGTTCAGGTGTGTTGGTCTTGGGTTATTTGTCCCTGTGCCTGGAGGTGGCCTGGGTGTGAGCCCAGCGCAGGGAATCTGGCCCTGAGCTGCAGCTGCCCAAGAGCCTGAGCCCTTCTAGCAGAGTCCTGGCTCCTGCTGTGAGTGTGCTGCAGTCAGCTGCCCTGCCTTCTCAGAAATGTGAGAATTGCAAGTGGTTGTTCTGATTTTTTTATCGTGAGGAAACACCTTGTGTTGGGAAATGAGACTAAATGTCTTACTCTTTCAGGTTGCAACGATATCAGCAAATGGAGATCAGGAAATTGGGAATATAATCTCTGATGCAATGAAGAAAGTTGGGCGAAAGGGCGTGATCACTGTCAAGGTAAGAACTGGACAGCATTCAAAGTGCCAAGTGACTGTCTCTTCTGTTGGGGCTGGCTTTTGTCACATGTGATGCTACAGCTCACATTCCATAATTCCCACCATAACTCCTCCTCAGCTCATTTAGATTGGCATTTGATCACTGTTCCCTCTTACATTCCTTCTATTTTGAAAAGAAGCACATGAAACTGTTGTGGGATCCAGAGCCTTTCAGTCTGTTGTGCTGATATGCTAAAACTGTACTTGTGCTTTTGGTAGCAAATGGGGGAATTTCTAATGCAGCCTTTCTTGCATCTAAACAGGATGGGAAAACTCTAAATGATGAGTTGGAAATCATTGAGGGTATGAAATTTGACAGAGGCTACATCTCTCCGTATTTTATTAACACAACTAAAGGTGAGTTAACAGCAAGCCATGTCAAACACCTCCCAGTGGTGTCAGTTCCAAATAATGGCACCTGTTAAAGGCTTTACAGTCCCTTATGCTGTGTATTACAGCAAATAGAGCAGGGGGGGTACTTGGTAAAACCTTGGAATTTTGGAGGTTCTTTTTTTTTTCTCTGCTAAGTGTGGACAGTGTTCATGTGAACATTAGGCTGGCCTTGCAACACAGCAGAACAATGTAGAATTGAGAGTGAAATCTTGGAGAAAACAAGTTGTCTCTTTTTAATGCTGTTGAAAAGTGCAACCAATGCTCCAAGGCAGCTGATGAAGTTAAAAGAATGCTTGATATGTTTGTGTAATGGAAATGCATGTTGTTTCTGCAGGGCAGAAATGTGAATTCCAGGATGCTTATGTTTTAATCAGTGAAAAGAAAATTTCTAGTGTACAGTCCATAGTTCCAGCTCTTGAAATTGCCAATGCCAACCGCAAACCTTTGGTCATCATTGCTGAAGATGTTGATGGGGAAGCCCTCAGCACTCTAGTCTTGAACAGGTGAGGCTTAAAATCCATTCTTTTCTACTGCTTTTTTATTTCTGTCCTTTTTAAAGGAGTCCATTCAAAAGCATGTGTTTGATTTTCTTTGGTGTAAGGCTGTTTGTTTCTTATCTGTGCCAAAGAAACAGCAGCTTTTAACATCACTGTACTTTGCATCAGCTCAGGCAGAGCCTCAGCTGTGTCCTAACTACTTTTTGAGCAAAACCACCTCAGTTTATGATAGTCTCTGTTTGCTTGACTCTTAGAGCTGTACTGAAATAATTTGGCTTAGTAATTACACTCATTCTCTGAATTTTTCTCTTTAGACTAAAGGTTGGCCTTCAGGTTGTTGCTGTAAAAGCACCAGGTTTTGGTGACAACAGGAAAAACCAACTTAAGGACATGGCAATTGCTACTGGTGGTGCTGTAAGTTATGATCTTTTAAGTGGCTTTTTGGTCCAAGGAATGTTAATGCTTTTTAAGGAGGAAAATAATGTGCATTTTTAGGTCCTAGGCCTTGTATTTGCTGGGTTGCAGGCTGTGTTCTTTCAAAAATGCAACAGTAACTGATGCTTGAATCTTCCTGTTGTTTTAAAATGCATACAAAAATGCAGACACTGATAATTGCTGTGTAATACAGTCCTGGCCACCCACGTGTGATAAGTCCTTGTAACTGACTGAAGTCACACATGATTTCCTTGCAGGATTTAGGTTGTTACAGGAAAGGAGAAACACTAATGCAATTGCTGCCTTTATAAAACTGATTGTTTCACAGTTGCCTGGACTCAGATGTGGCAAATATAATTATTTAAAATGTTTGGAATGGACTGAATGAGTTTTCTTAGTATTAAACTTTGCATGTAGTTTGTGCCCTTCTTTAATATGCACTTCAAAATCATAGCATGATATTGGGACCCAGAGGAGGCTGTTGAAGTAAAACTTCATGTTTAAGCTAAGGGCAGCACAAAGTAACAGACCAGAAAACTGTTCTAAAGTCAGTGAAGTGTTGGTATCTGTAACTTCTCAAAATACAAGGAGCTGACCATGACAGGACCCAAGGAAACACCATGAAACTGTTGGGGAGGTTTGGGCTGGATATCAGGAAGAGGTTCTTCACCCACAGGGTGGAACTGCAGTAAGGTGGTTATTTTGCACCATTAGCCTGCTGTATGTGTTCGTGTGCCTGTAGATAAAAAACCTGATGCATGGGAAACCTGTGAATTTCGACTTTTCACATAATTTCTTTCAGGTGTTTGGAGAAGAGGGTTTGAACCTAAATGTGGAAGATATTCAGCCTCATGACTTTGGTAAAGTTGGAGAGGTCATTGTGACAAAAGATGACACCATGCTCCTTAAGGGGAAGGGTGAAAAGGCTCAGATTGAAAAACGCATTCAAGAAATAATTGAACAGCTAGAGGTTACCACCAGTGAATATGAAAAAGAGAAACTGAATGAGCGATTGGCCAAACTCTCTGACGGAGTAGCAGTATTGAAGGTATTAAGAACTTGATAAACTAAAGCTGGGCTTAGGCTTCTTGAGTGCTGAGGTACAGAAGAAAACTGCCTGTATGGGAGAGGGTGGGTCGGCTTGCTGGCACTTCTTAGGCATTGGCTACTTAATGTGGTGGCAGCAGTGCTGTCCCACCTGGGCTCCTGGTGCGGGCCTTGACGTGTGGCTTGCTGCTCGCAGGTGGGTGGCACGAGCGACGTTGAAGTGAACGAGAAGAAGGACAGGGTCACGGACGCCCTGAACGCCACCCGTGCGGCTGTGGAGGAAGGCATCGTCCCAGGTGGTGGCTGTGCACTGCTGCGCTGCATCCCCGCCTTGGATGCCCTAACTCCAGCCAACGAGGATCAGAAAATTGGTAAGCAGATGACTTGAAGATGTGTGGTGAAATGATACAAGCAGACTGTGTCCTGTGCCAAGGCTTTATCAGATGATATGCAGGTGGCTTTCAGTGAGTTTTTAGTTACTTGATCTCAGGAACCTCCCATTTCTTTCATGTGGTGGTCTCTGCTTTTGGGTGGGAAGGAGCTTTGTCACTGCATCACTGACTGGACTGTGAAAGGCCCAGCAGCCATAAAGGAACAGTATCCCAGCAGAGACTGGCAAATGCTTAAGAGCTGGGAGCTGGCTGTTAAAGTTGTTGCAGACAGACAAAATCCAGTAATCCTCAAGAGACTGTGGCAAATCAAGTGGAAAAAGGTTCTGTGTCATGTTACACATAAAGAGTAATAATACTCCTTACTACATTTTGTAGAAGTAAAACTAAAATGTGCATGAATATCCTGCAGAGACTTCATTTGTTGGCAAGTGTCAAGTAGCAGAGACTCTTTCCTCCTGGCACTGATAAAAATACCGTCCATTCTTGCTTGGAGGGTTTTCTCTTTGTATTGATCTCCAGCTCAAGGGCATTCTTTGGCCGTGGGAGCAGTGTATGCACACAGAGCTCCAATCATCCTGTTTCTTGCAGGCATTGAAATAATCAAGAGAACACTGAGAATCCCAGCAATGACTATTGCAAAGAATGCCGGTGTGGAAGGATCATTGATAGTTGAAAAGATCCTGCAGAGCCCAGCAGAAGTTGGCTATGATGCAATGCTTGGGGACTTTGTAAATATGGTAGAAAAAGGAATCATAGACCCAACAAAGGTAACCTAAAGGTCTTAATTCTCAGCTTTGCTTCCTCCCACCTCCTGTGATGGTCAGCAGATTTTTAAGTTGTTTCTTGCCTGTTTTTAGGTTGTGAGAACTGCTCTGATGGACGCTGCGGGTGTTGCGTCTCTCCTATCAACAGCAGAAGCAGTGGTGACTGAAGTTCCTAAAGAAGAAAAGGAGCCGGCAATGGGAGGAATGGGTGGGATGGGCGGAGGAATGGGAGGTGGCATGTTCTAATTCCTGGGATAGGGATGCATCATGAGCTGACAGTTGAAGACTGACAGTTCTGACTTCAAAAACTTGAGCTATCAGTGTGAGAGGATGGATAGTGACTGAAGTGAGGCTGGTGTTGAAAAGAATCACTGTAACCATCAGTTACTGGATTTCATTTAACACACGTGTAATTGTTTACAGTCATTGTCCATGCCTACAGATAATTTATTTTGTATTTTTTGAATAAAGACATTTGTACATTCCTGATAACTGGGTGCAAGATCCATCTACCAAGGTCCTGATTTGAACTTAATTAAGGCACTTGATATTCTATTTCAGAATTTCTTGGTGCTTGCCAGTACTAGGAAGAACTTGGAAGCCACTGTGCGTGAAACTAGACAATTGTGTACAAAGTAGGCAAGTAGAGTTATGTTACCTTTATGTAATAAACTGCTCAAAAGTTACAAAATGTATCACCTCCTTCATCTGCACACAAAGCCATAGTTATGGGAGAGTCTGGACAACCTGCTGCTGCTTCTAAGATTAGTAGAAATTGACACTTATGCTTGAAAAAATGACAGGGCATTTCACTCCAAGAAACATTCCTTTGTCTAGAATGTTTCTCAGAAATGCAAGTGCTTTAATTTTGGTAAGAAATATCTAAGCTGAACTGCTCACAGTTCCTTGAAATATTAAACAATGCTCTGAAAACACGGCACGTGCACTGACTTTATTTTGCCCTGTCTTACCTGGTTGTATCACGTGCTGGAACAGGCCCAGTGTACCTTTCACAGTCCCTGGGGAAGGGAAGTGCCCTGAGGGTATCAAACTGGTAAGTCTTTGCTAAGAAGGGGTTCTGGGGTTTTTTAATTGTTCCTTTGCTCAGCTGTAGTATGTGGTTGCCTCCTCACTTTGAGCCTTCCATTCTTTCCTTGCTCTTTTTGGGTAAGGGGTGCAGCATTCAGTTATTTTGCAATGGAAGTGTTGCTTTGCCCCTTCCTGTGTTCTTTGACCTGACACAGCCAGTAACATTGTGTAGAGTCTTTACTGCTTTCCCACCTGCCAAATAATGGTGTTCCCAATCTTCTGTATGTTTATCTCTGATTACCTCAACAATCAAAACTGTTTACAACTTCTCAGTTCTGTAAAAATTACCTTAATCTAACTGTTGCTTTCCCCAGCTTCCTGCCCTTTATAACTATCTTTCCACAGATGCGATGTGTGACATTCTAATTTTAAGTAAAACAGTTTGAAACAGTTTCAGGGCTGTCTTTATTCTGAAACATACCTTTCTGTATCAAGATGCCAGTCTGTAGTAACCATATAGATTACATACACTGCAGAGGATGGACCAGCTTTAGCATCCACCCTGAAGCTTCACAGAATTTCAGTGAGGAAATATGGTAATGAAAGGCAGCATGAAGTAAGGATTCAGAATCTGCTCAAACCTGTTCACTTTGGTTTCTTCAGAAACTGGGAAGAGAGTTACTTCAGGCATAAAAGTACTGAGCATGTATTTAATCAAGATGGCATTATCACAGTGGGCGTATGGTACTGAAAAACCTCAAAGAACTAAGGTTTAGTGCTCTCTTGCATGATTTATAAGAACAGCTGGCCTTGGTGTGCTTGTCTGGAGGAAGTGCAAGGCCTCTTGTTACCTGCTTCCAGGGAGGACAGCACTGGTACCTGGCTCTCTAAGACGTAACACTTCTTTTAAAGTGTACTGTCAGCATTAGGTGAGGTGGGAGTAACCAAAGCACAATGTGTAACAGGGCAGGAGTGGCAAGGGGCACGTTCAGCCTGCCAAAGGTACTACAAATTCCAGACAGGTCCACTGGGAGCCACTGGCTATGGCTGGGACTGCTGCACTCAAATCCCAATACTCCTTAGGCACACCCCTTGTGTTTCATCCCTGAAAATGGGGGGAGTTCTAGAGCAGTTGCTGGTCACTCCAGGAGCAGCTGGAGATGCCTGCCTTACCTTTGCCATTCATTTGAATTAAAAGAACTACTCAATGGTTGCCAAACTGTGCCATTCTCTGGGAAGCCAGTGTGTCAGCTGCCCTCTGCTCTGAGAGCAGGCTGAGTTGATGCTGTGAAGTCACGTTCCCACAAAGCTGAGTTAATGTGTTACAGTGCTGAAAGCCCCCAGGAGCTTGGCTAAGGCAGAGCTTGGGCCGTGATTGCAGGAGCTGTTTGGCATTAAACGGCAGCCTGAGATAGCCTGGCTTACAGGAACTGCCAGGTGTCTGTTACTGATAAGGCTTTAAGCTGCACTGGATTGCAGCTTTGGAACATTCTATACAGGTCTGGCTGAGCAGGTGTGCTTGGTTCAGTGTAAGATCACACGCCCAGCTCAGATAAGAAATAGATGCCCCAAAGGCGGAGCACGGCACTTTGTACAAATGCAGCGTACAAACAAGTTTATAGCTGAGGCTGTTACAGTTTCCCTTTACGTCTGATGAACTTCATGCAGCATCAGCTCCCGAGGGATGCTGGTTTCTGGGCCGTGGAGTTTGGATGCTCTTCTTTCAAAGGCAGCAACCATCTGCTTTACAACTTCATCAAAAAATAGAGTAGCAAGTTTTGAGTGTAGAAGTGAACGAAATTCGAAAGAAATCTGTTTAAGAAAGTAAAATATAATTATTTTTCCTATATATATTCAGTTGTAAAATGCTGTTACAAATAGACAACTCTATTAAAGAATGTCCAGTGAAGGCTGCAGGTAAGTTGTAGAAGAACAGTTAAAACTGAGGAATAGTTGAATGTGGCTGAGAAGAAAACCCCTATTCTTTGGTCTGTGGCCTGTACCCCTGAGCTTTTCAGTTAGAAGAATCCTTTCATTCAGTTCTCTGAAGTAGTAATTTACTTTTACCTAAACTGTCTTTAATAAATGATGCATGACAAAACAGGCTTGGGATAATGAAAAACTACTGACAAACACTGTTATTTTGTGCACAGAATTCACATTGGGGGACAGAGTTGTCTGAAGAAAGTCCTGCATGGCAAGACAGCAGACTAACAGGTAAGCTGGAGTCTGCCCAAGAAACTTAAAAGCGGCTTGAAATAGTTACCTATTAAATGCCAATATTTTAAATCAGTCTTTCCTTATTGCTGGCAGTAGTTCTGGTAGGTTCAAACAAGCAGTGTAATTATTATAGCCACAAATTTGGTTTGTGTGTCAGATCTCCCACCCAAACAGCTCCCACTCCCAACCTGACGTGGGCAGTCAGTGAAATGGATTGGGATTTAAGTAATTTTTGTCATTCCACAGAAATCAGTTGTTTGATGCCACAAGGAGCAAATACAGCTTCTCCCCAATTCTTTGTGAGCAATGCATGTTAACTGCAAAGCAGTAGCATAGGAGTAATTAAATAGCTTAACCCACATGCCAAGTGTAGTTTCATTTACATTTGCTTGACCTCAAGCATCAGTAAAATTAACATGCCTCTTGCAAGTCTGAGAGCTGTCATTTAGGGCATGCAGGGTTCTGCAGAGCAGGGATAATGAGTCTGGCATCCTGTTCAGCAATTATGTAAATCTTGAGGTATGGTATACATTAATGAAGGTTGCAGGTAGTTAAAATGGTGGTGTGCTTCAGTCAATGAACCAAATAATTTCAGAGCTGAAACCAAACTAGGAAAGTTCCCTGCTGTGTGTGGATGTCTCCTGGAATCAGGCTGGCACAACAGGATACAGCAGCTTGTGGGAACCAGCATAGCCTGAAACTCAAATAACATCTTCTAAAGCAAACAAGCATTCTTGAAGTTTTCTCTTCAATATGTGTAATTGCAGGGCCTGTTTTGAGGAGTTTGTTGTAAAATTCTTATCATCCTTGCCTGCATGTGCCTGCCAGCAGGACAGCCACTGGCAGGGGTTAAGCGCAGCTGACTGCACTGGCTTCTGCTGCCTCACAACAGGGTAAGCAGTAAGATGTGTTGATAGTTCCCCCAAGAAAATGAAAATGTCCATATCTAGTTCAGTTCTGATTGCCTTTAACTGAAGTTCTTGACCTGAAATGTCAAAATGTGGCTTTAGTTTGGGGAGGTGTGGTGTTGTTTTCTCACAGAGCTTGTGTTTAGATTGTAGGGTTTAAATAGTTCTTTGATTCAAGTTTTTTAACTGATTTATGGCTTGGGTTAAAAGATAGCTGATATATTAGTAGAAAGACCTGACACTTACTTGCCTAAAGAAATACAAATAACATAGCAAATAACATGCAAACAATTTAAAAATGTGGTTCTTTGAGTGCCTGTAGATTAATTTTTACTGTTGAACTGTATGAAGTGCAATACAGCAATAAGCTGGAAGCTAATAACCCAAGGATGTTAATGTGCTAGTTTAAAAATACTGCAAAAGCTTTCTTCTATTTACTGAAGATAATTTTCAAAGTAGATTATTCCAGTAGATGGCAGCAGGATTAGCCCATCTCTGTGTACTTCTGCAGCTTGTTACAACCCCCAGCTCAATGCAACACCAACACTTTGTTATAAAACACAAGAAAAAAAATGTGATGGCAGACAAAACACACAACATGGAAAAGCAGTAACTCAAATGGAAACCAATTTGTCTGGGAGTGAGATCAGGCTAAATCAGGTACTGGATTTAGAGAGCAATAGTTTTGGGCTGCAGTGGTATCCCATCATGGATTAGAGAGACAGCAAAAATCTATTACTCTTCTATTAAAGAAGGAAGGAGTAGGGCTGAAAATACATGAAAGAATAAAATTGGAAGACAGGAAATTAAACTGACCAAACTGCAGCCCAAACAGGACAGATGGCAGAACATCAACTTTCTGGTTCCAAGAACATTTAGGTTGTAGAGTAATTAAAGGAAATATCAAAGCATTTTTAGCATTTCTCCTGTATTTAATTGTCTAAAAATGTCAGTGTGTTTAGAACTGCAGGGTGAGAGGTGTCTGTCCTAGACTGTTTTGTGATACCTGGGCAGCTCACAGAAGGCTGCTGTCTCTAAAGGACACTGAAGTGGTTTCCAGCAATAAAGTTTGCAAAATATTTTTTGGACAGAATTGACTAAAGCTAACTTGTTTTCTGTGTATATGTGTTTAAAGAAATAGTACAGGCATTTTAAAAAGCCTACTCAGTTGAAGATAAGTGTTTCTATGTGCTGCTCCTAGCACGTGGTAGTTTTAATTACCATACTTACTGAAAAATCCAGTGTACACGTCCTTGGATAACCAGGGATACCTGGGCTCAAACGCCACACTGTTTCCAAGTGATTAAAGAGTTTTCCATCTGTGCATGATGCCTAAAATAAAATTTAAAAAATCAAGCTACAATTAGGCTTTTACAAATGTGACAAACAGGTATTACTGAAGCTTGGTCATGGCATAGTTAAAACTGTTCTTACAGCACAGGCAGCATGAGCTCCTACATGCACAGTGTCAATTATGGCAAAATAACTGAAGTCCTTTCAAGGGAGAGGAAAAATTTGTGAGTCATAAAACAGATCTGTGGCATGATGCATAGAACATGCAAATACATAACCTCAACTGGCTTGGAATTTGCAGAGAACATTTCTGTAACTGTTTTTTTTTTTTTTT
>JACBWW010001615.1:0-12375 GCA_020086605.1 Lanius collurio
CCCTGTGCCCAGGCTGGGTCTGTTGTGCCCGTGCCGGTGCTCGGGGCGGGATCTCTCCCGCTCTTTCTCTCAGCTCCTGGGCCTTTCATTGTATTTCCTGTCCCTGGGCAGTAGCAGAGGGCTGGGAGCAAACGACTGGGGTGGCTCTCGATATCTAGGCAAGGCCAGCCCAGCCCTGGGGTTTGCAAGGCACTTTTGGTGTTCCCCCATTTTTGGGACATCCCTGCTGGAGGAGGGTGTCCACTCTTGGTGCCGCCCCAGCCCTCAGGCAGCGCTCAGCCAAGCAGAGAATGCCCTCAGCTGGGGCCTCATTTTTGAGCACTCCTGAGCCCCTGGATATTTCCATCCCCATTTTTGGGTGCACCTGAGCCCTGGATGTCTGGGTCCCCAATTTTGGCCTTCTTTGGGCTTGCACAGCCTGGCTTTGGTAAACGGGTTGTTTCAGAGGTACCTTCTGAGAGAAGGTTCTGGAAGCTTCCTCCATGTCTGGCAGTGCTAACCCCTGGCCCCAAAGACGGAGGTGCTGGATGCAGAGAATCCCAGGGTTGCAGAGGTGCCCCCACAGCCCCTGGGAAGGAGGGAGGGGTGGGTTAAGGTGTTTTTTAAGGGTCTTTTTCCCTTCTCATTTTCCTGTCCTTACTTTGTCAGTGCCATCAATTCAATTAATATTTCTAATTAGCGCCTGTTGTGCCCATGCCAGTGTTTGCTGAGGAATCTCTCCTGGTCCTTATCCCCACCTGGGAACCCTCGGTTCCATTTTCTCTCCCCTGTGTGGCTGCGGGGGCAGGGACAGAGTGGCTTTGGTGAGTGCCTGGCACCGGGCCAGCGTCATCCCAGGCCATGGGCACCCCTGAGATCCCGCGTCCCTGGGGACACATTTCTGGGCACAACTGAGCTCCCACCTGCCCAGAACCCCAAGGCTCCCCCTTCCCAAAAAACCCTACTCTGGGGCTGCAGCGCCCCAAAAGCCCCTCAGGCAATCAAAATCATGGCCAGCGCTGGCCATGGGGTGTGTGGCAGCAGCTGGGGCCGTACTGGTGGCACTGGTGGTGCTGGGAGCCCCCCCCCCGGCTGAGGTCGCAGAGCTCTTGGATGAGCGGGGGCGGGGTGTGGGATACAGTGGGAGAGGGTGGAGAAAGGGGAAAAGGGTGTGGGAGATCCCCAAAGTGAGTGGGAGGAGGAGGAGGGGACCCCGTAAAGGAGTGGAAGGGAGCTGAGGATTGGGAGAAGATGTTGAAGGGGTGGCAAAGTGGGGAAATGGAGGATGGGACCCTAAAACTGATCTGGGGCGACTGGCGATGGTGGTGGGGGTGGGATTTGGAAGGAGAGTCCCCCACACACAGGGGTGTTCCAGGAGATGGGGAAGGTCGAGTGTCACTGCATTAACGGCACCGCCCGGGTGAGGTTGGTGCCGAGGCACATCCAACACCGGCAGCAGTGCGTGCACTCGGACAGCGATGTGGGGCACTGTGTGGGGGCAGCCCGGATCGGGAGAAGGTTGCCAGGTGCTGGAACAGCCACCCAGAATGGATGGAGAACATGCGGTCTGCCGTGGACAGGTGCTGCCGGTCCAGCTACGAGTTGTCCGCCCCGTTCCTCGTGGGCCGCAGAGGGGAGCGTGGGGCAGAGCGTGTCCCCTCGGCCCTGCCCTGGGAATGACCCTGGAGCCCCTCCAAACCTCCCTGGGAATCACCCTAGAGCCCTCAGCCCTCCTTGTGCCCATCCCCAGGGCCTCTTGTCCCACCCCCTGTGACTCCCGTGCCTCTCCCAGTCTGTCCCAGTCCCTCCCAGTCCCTTCCAGTCCCTCTCAGTGCCCCCCAGTGTGCCCAATTCTCTGGTGCCCTCGAGCTCCCTGCCCGGCCCCGGACGCCTGCTCTGCTCCGTGATGGATTTCTGCCCTGTGCGGGTGCAGCTCAGGTGGTTCCAGGGCCAGCAGGAGCTCTCGGGGCACGTGGTGGCCACCGACATTGTCCCCAATGGGGACTGGAGCCACCAGCTCCTGGTGCTGCTGGAAACTCCCCCCGGGGCGGGGTCAGCTCCAGCTGCCCGGTGGAGCTCGTCAGCCTGGAGCAGCCCCTGAGCCGGCACTGGGGCACGGCCCGGCCCCCACAGCGCCCGGGGGAGAGGGGGAGGCACTGGGGGGACTGGGAGGGAGATTGAAGGATGTTGGGGAGGGTGAGATGGGGTTTTGGGGTGCTCGTAGACACTGGGAGGAGTTGGGGGTTGCTGGGTGTAACTGGGAGGGATTTGAGTGAGCCTGGAGTGGCTGGAAGGAGATCGGGGCTGGGAAATGGGGGGGTTGGAATGAGGTTGATTGTGCTGGGAAGAGACTGGGAGGGGTCTTGTTGAGTCCTGGTAGGGCTGGGAAGGGACTGGGAGGGGTCTGGGGTCCTGAGACAGTGGGGCGGCAACTGGGAATGAAGAGATGGGGTTTGGTGGGTCCTGGAGAGGCTGGGAAGGAATTGGGAGGAGGTTTCAGGGGATCCTGAGTGGGCTGGGGTGGACTAGGAGTGTGCTTGGAGGGTCTTGGGGTGTCTTTGAGAGGATTTTGGGGGTCATGACCACTGCGGACCCCCCCCGGAGATGCCTCCAGACGCCGCTCGCAGCAAGATGCTGATGGGGATCGGGGGCTTCGTGTTTGGCTTCGTGTTCCTGGCGCTGGGGCTCGGCTCTTACCGGCACAAGAAGGTCAGGGGGGGAGGTCCTGAGGGTCGTGTCCCCCTCCCCCGGAGCTGGGTGCTCCCCTGGCCCCCAGCCCGGTGTCACCCCCTTTGCTCTGCCCACAGAACTCCAGAGCCGCCGGCGGCCGCAGCCCCTCCCCGCGGCCTCGGGCCCGGCCGAGACCCCCCGCTCCGTCCCCGCGCTGATTTTGGGGAAGGTCGTGTGTCCCCCCCAGCCCTGGTGTCACTCTGCTCCCGCCCGGCTGCTCCCAGTGTTCCCAGTAAAGCTTCCCAGTTTGGATCGGTCTCGTTTTTTGGGGGGCAGTGGGAACGCATTATGGGGGATCCCGGGGGGGGTGCCGAGAGTGGTGGCGGCAGAACCGACCTCGGGATTGACCGGGAATGGGGACCCCGCTGTGTCCCCCCTTGGCACCGCGCACTAAGGACTCCTTGGGAGTCACCTTAACCCGAAAACGGCAACCAGAGAACCCCAGAGGGTGCCGGGACCCCCCTAAGCCGCCTCACGGCTCCCAAGGACACCCCAAGCCCCACACAAAAATTATCGCCAAAAACTAACTCACAACCGAGCCAATCAAAGAAGGCGCTGAGTAGCGCTCAGCCAATCAGATCTCACAGCGCTGATGACTCACCAGTTGCCAGGCAGACCCGCAGCGCTCAGCGCTCCCCACCCGGACCCCACCTGCGCCCCTACCAGCGCCCCCCGCCAGGGGAATTTGGGGAGGGGGCCCGTGGGGGGCGCCCAGGCCGGGCCCAGAGCCCAGCGCTGCCCCAGCCCGACCTGCCCTGGCTCCATCCCGGCTCCTCCCGCGGGATGCGACCGCCTTGGGAAAAGGGGGGGCCAAGGGTGGGCGCTGGGCCCGGGGGGAGCAGGAGAAGGGGCGGAGGTCTCTCGGGGGTCCCAGAGCGGCGTTTTCTCTTAGGGGAGGTTTGCAGCTCGCAGCTTCCGAAATCGAATCCCAAATACCTTACGTGTACCTGGGAGGGTTTCACTGCGGGGGGGGGGGTATATTTAGATCCTGCAGGACTCCAAAGCTGAGCCGCAAATGCCCCGTCGGGAGATATTTTGGGGTCTCCGTGCCGGTGCGGGGGTGAGAGAGGGACATCGGTCTTGGAGCCCCCCCCGGGAGAGCGGTGGAGGGGAGAGCCGGGAGCCCCGGGGTGGGGTGAGTCCCTGCCAAGGCCCCGTGGGACAGGCGGCTTCTCCTGCCCTCGAGGAGCCGGTGCCAGAGGCAGGGACACAGAGCCCGGTGCCTGCCCCGCACAGCTCCCCCAGCCCCTCGCCTGCCCAGCTGGGAGCCCAGGCCCTCCGCGGGCAGCCGGCTGCCCCCAGGAAACGTCCCTCCCGCTTCAGGCGGGCGCTTCGGGGGCTGTTCCGGTGCCCCTGCCTGGCGGCACCGCCCCAGGACTAGCAGGGACACGGCACCGGCAGCAGCCACTGCTCCAGAGCCGCCCTCCCTGCGGGGCTGCGGCACCCACGGGGCTCCCAACCCACGGCATCGGGAACCACCGGCAAGGGAGCGGGGAGCAGATGGGGATGGCAAAGAGAACATGAAGATGACGACGACAAAGACGACGAAGACAACAAAGACGAAGACAAAGATGATGAAGAGGATGAAGACAAGCTGACAATGGCAATGAAGAAGACTGAGGTGACAAAGATGAAGATTATGATAATGACGACAAAGTCAAAGAAGAGGAAGAAGAATTCAAAGATATCTAGAAGAATAAGAACGGTGGTAGGAATAGCAATTTAGCAATACATACTAGAAGAAGAGACATAAGAATTTAAAATTCCACAGAAGAAGCGGAATAAGAATTTTAAAATCTATAGAAGAAGAAGAGGAAGAAGAAGAAGAATAATTTTAAAATCCATAGGAGAAGAAGAGGTATAATTAGAAGAAGAATGTAGAACTATTTAGAAGAAGAAGAAGTAGAATAGTGCAGGTAAGATGAATAGCAAGAATAGGAAGACTAATTTAGAATTCCATAAATAAAGATAAAATAGAGTAAATAAACAAAAGGAGCAAATCTGTTCTGTGTGTTCCATACGTGTGGCACAGGGGCTGCATTGGCTGCAGGGGCTGAGGCTCCTGCTCAGCAGAAGGCCCTGTGGGAAAGGCCCGGCTGCGGCTGCGCCGTTGGAAGTTGGGGGAGGGCTGAGAGGCCGCTGCCAGTGAGGAGAGAGCCCGTTGAGTGACAGCTGGAAGTGCGGCCGTGATTGGCTGGAGGGACGCGTGGCCAGCAATGAGCGGGAAGCTGATTGGCTGATAGGACGCGCGGCCAGCAGCGCTGCAGCTGAGCCAGCCAATGGGTGCCCTTCTGCTGTTCCGTTCTGTTGGGCTGCGCTTTGGGTTCGGGTGAGGTACAGGCTGTAACGAGGGGGGATTTTTGGCAATAAACGGATCTTCTTTGGGCATACAAGGGGCCCTGGCGGCTTTCTTCACATTGCTGCACGTATTGTGTATTTACATGGCAGTGTAGGATACAAAGCCATGCATGCAGAGTAGGTTGAATAGAACACAGTTCCAACTCCGGAAGAATTTTTCCATTTTCCAATAAAATTTGTGAGGCACAAGAGCAGAGTCTCCAGATTTCCCTTCTCCTCTCTCGGAGCCATTGATGCATTTTCCACCTCAGTCCCAGGGAGTGCCCTGGGAGCAGCAGTGGCTCAGCCCCGGCACCCACGGGAGAGTTCCCAGCTGGAACCCGGAAAGGTTGGAGCCAGCTGGGGTTGGGCTCTGCTCCCAGGGAATGAGGGACGGGATGAGAGGGAGCGGCCTCCAGCTGTGCCAGGCCAGGCTCAGGTTGGCTCCTGGGAACAATTCATGCCTGCAAAGGGTTTTCCAGCCCAGGGATGGGTTTGAATGCCCATCCTGGAGCAATAGGAGCAGCACAGGGTGGGACGCTTCCAGGCCAGATTTTGCCATGGAAAACACAAGCCTTTCCCTGGATTGGGAATAAATCTGGAGCCAATCCAGGTCCTACGCAGGGCTCTGGGCACAGCAGGGCCATGAGTGCCTGTCGTGGTTTGGCCCTGGCCCCTCGCCAGGCACCCACGAGAGTCACTCACTGACCCTCCCCTGCCACAGCTGGGCAGAGGAGAGAAAAATGTGATGAAGTTGGGTTGAGAAAAGGAGCGGGAGAGAACATTCCAAGGGCAAAACAGGCTCAGAGCTTAGAGGTACAAAGTGAGTTTATTAGTGACAAAATCAGAGAAGGATAATGAGAAGTAAAAGAAGCCCTTATAAAACCACCTTTTTCCCCCAAGCCCTCCCTCCTTCCCACCGACAGTGCAGGGAAAAGGGCGTGGGGGTTTGCTCAGTTTGTCACCCGAGGTTTCCTTCCACTGCTCAGGGAGAGGAGTCCTTCCCCTGCTGGCCCCTGGGGACCCTCCCACGGGAGACAGTTCTCCGTGACCTTCTCCAGCGTGGGCCCACTCTCACGGGCAGCAGTCCTGCCAAAACGGCTGCGAGTCCCTCCCAGGGCACACCGTCCTCCCAAAACTGCTGCGGCGTGGGTCACTCTTGCACGGGGTTCAGTCCCCCAAGGCCAGGCTGCTCCAGCCTGGAACAGGGCCCCTCTCTCCACCGGGTCTCCCACTGGAGCACAGCCTCTTCCAGGCATCCACGGGCCCTGGCGTGGGTACCTCTCCCACGGGCTGTGGGTGGATCTCTGCATCCCCTGGGGATGCCCACAGGCTGTGAATGGAGCTCTGCATGTCCTGTGGATCCCTATGGACTGCAGGGACACAGCTGCTTCACCGTGGTCTTCACAACAGCCTGCAGAGGAACCTCGGCTCCAGCACCTGGAGCACCTCCTGCCCCTAATTCTCCACTGACCCTGGTGTGTCTCCGTGTTGTTTCCCTCACGTCTTCTCACCTCCTCCTGTTCTCTGGCTAGGAAAAAACTGCACATGCCCACTTTATTTTGATTTTCTTCTTAAATCTTTAACCACAGAGGTGTTACCAACCTCTGTAATTGGCCCAGCCTTGGCCAGCAGCATGTCCATCTTCAGAGCCAGCAGGGAATGGCTCTGTTGGACATGGGGAAAGTCTCCAGCAGCTTCTCACAGCAGCCATCTCTGTAGCCCCCACGCCACATTAAACCAGGCCCTGCAAAACCAACACAGTCCCCTGGGGTGGGGCTGCTCCGGGCCCGTTCCTGGCTGCCTCCTTGGTTTTGGGTTGCCAGGGTGGCCCTTGGTGACACAGGACAGGGTGGTGGCCAGAGACCTTTGTGACATCAGAGAGCCCCACCCTGGCTGAGGGGTTTCCAGGGGCACCACAAGGCCCAGGCTGCCCAGTCCCAGGAGAGCCACTCTGGAAGGAGGAAGCAACTCCCGGGATCCGTCTGCGCCAGAGTCCGAGAGCCACAGACAAGGACAGAGACACCAAAGCCAGCCCCGAGTGCCGGTGTCCCAGCCCCGCTGGCCGCACACCCAGGCCCTCAGCAGGCAGTGAGCAGGGGCAGGGAGCAGGTCAGGCCTGCCACTGTCACACACCGAGGGGCACGAGGGGAGCTTCTCTGACATGTCTAACATGGACAAAGAGGTTTCTCTGTGGAGAGCTGAGACAGAGCAGAAGTCCCAAATCCTCCGAAAGGAAAAGCAAATAGGACGAGAAGTGCACCCAGTGAAGTACAGCAGTCACAAGGAGCTGACCCAAGGGGCAGAGGACGGAGCCCAAGATCTGTCACAGCAGGAAGAGGATGTCCCCTGCAGCAATGGGGACAAATCCCTGAGCCCAGGGATGGAGGAGGGGCCCCAGCCTTGTGCCCTGGCAGGGCCTGGCTCCCCCAGCCCCGCGGGCACAGCAGTGGCAGCAGAGGCAGCGCCTGCCCTGCCCTGTGCCTCTCCTGCCCCGGGCCGTGCAGCTGACCCTGTTAGAAGCCAAGGTGAGCCTGACTGGGAAAGAGTGGCAGAAACATCCAATTGTGACCGGCCCAGAGGCCCCGTGCATTTTGGGCATAGACTTCCTCCGTAATGGCTATTACAGAGACCCAAAAGGACTCAGATGGGCATTTGGGATTGCTGCTGTGGAGGCAGAGGGCATTGAGCAATTGAACACCCTGGCAGGACTATCAGAGAATCCTTCTGCAGTTGGACTCCTGAAGGTGGAACAGCAACAAGTGCCAATCGCCACTGTCCTGGGGTGACAGGACATCTTCATGCTTTATATCCCAATCGTGGCTTTTGTTCCCGTGCCCTCAGTTTGTTTTGTCTTTAGCCTGTCCCCTCCTCTGGCTGCTGCTGCTGCTGCTTGGCCTTGCTTCTGCNNNTAAGGGGCTCCTTTGGAGATTTTTTCCCCTTGATTTGTCCTAAACCAGGACAGCCACCTCGACAGTGCACCGCCGGCAGTACCGGACAAATCAAGATGCTGTGATCCCCATCCACAAGATGATCCGTGAGCTGGAGAGCCAAGGGGTGGTCAGCAAGACCCACTCCCCCTTCAACAGCCCCATCTGGCCTGTGCACAAGTCTGACGGGGAATGAAGACTGACCGTGGACTATCGTGCATTGAATGAAGTGACCCCAGCACTGAGCGCTGCTGTGCCGGACATGTTGGAGCTCCAGTACGAGCTGGAGTCCAAAGCAGCAAAGTGGTACGCCACCATCGACATTGCTAATGCATTCTTCTCCATTCCTTTGGCACCAGAGTGCAGGCCTCAGTTTGCCTTCACCTGGAGGGGCGTGCAGTACACCTGGAACCGACTGCCCCAGGGGTGGAAGCACAGTCCCACCATCTGCCATGGACTGATCCAGGCTGCACTGGAAAAGGGTGAGGCCCCAGAGCATCTGCAGTACATCGACGACATCATTGTGTGGGGGAACACAGCATCAGAAGTATTTGAGAAAGGAGAGAAAATCATCCAGATTCTCTTAGAAGCCGGTTTTGCCATCAAAAGGAGCAAAGTCAAGGGACCTGCATGAGAGATCCAGTTCCTGGGAGTGAAGTGGCAAGATGGACGGCGTCAGATTCCCACTGAGGTCATCAATAAAATCACTGCAATGTCTCCACCAACCAACAAGAAGGAAACACAAGCTTTCCTAGGCGCCATAATTTTCTGGAGAATGCACATTCCTGAATACAGCCAGATTGTGAGCCCTCTGTACCTGGTCACCCGCAAGAAGAACGATTTCCACTGGGGCCCTGAACAGCAGCAAGCCTTCGCCCAGATCAAGCAGGAAATCGCTCACGCAGTGGCCCTTGGCCCAGTCAGGACAGGACCCGAGGTGAAGAACGTGCTCTACTCTGCAGCCGGGAACAAGGGTCTGTCCTGGAGCCTTTGGCAGAAGGTGCCTGGGGAAACTCGAGGCCGACCACTGGGATTCTGGAGCCGAAGCTACAGAGGTTCTGAGGGCAACTACACTCCCACCGAGAAGGAAATCCTGGCTGCCTATGAAGGAGTCCAAGCTGCCTCAGAAGTCATTGGTACAGAGGCACAGCTCCTCCTGGCACCCCAACTACCAGTGCTGGGGTGGATGTTCAAGGGAAAGGTTCCCTCCACCCATCATGCCACCGATGCTACTTGGAGCAAATGGATAGCCCTCATTACACAGCGTGCCCAAATTGGAAACCCAAATCGCCCTGGGATCTTGGAAATAATTACAAACTGGCCGGAAGGTGAGACCTTTGGATTATCAGAAGAAGAAGAAGAGCAAGTGACCCGTGCTGAGGAAGCCCCACCATATAATGAGCTACCGGAGAGTGAAAGACGATATGCCCTCTTCACTGATGGTTCCTGCCGGATTGTGGGTGCTGGCCGGAAATGGAAAGCTGCTGTATGGAGCCCCACACGCCAAGTCGCACAAGCTACCAAAGGGGAAGGTGGATCGAGCCAGCTGGCTGAACTCAAAGCTGTCCAACTAGCTCTGGACATTGCTGAAAGAGAGAAGTGGCCAAGGCTCTACCTCTATACTGATTCATGGATGGTAGCCAATGGTCTGTGGGGTTGGCTGGAAAGGTGGAAGAAGGCCAACTGGCAGCGTAGAGGAAAACCAATCTGGGCTGCTGATGACTGGAAAGACATTGCCACTCGGGTGAAGAATCTACCTGTGAAAGTCCGCCATGTAGATGCCCATGTCCCCAAGAGTCGGGCTAATGAGGAACATCGTAACAACCAACAAGTGGATCAGGCTGCAAAAATAGAGGTGTCCCAGATAGACTTGGAGTGGCATCATAAAGGAGAGCTGTTCCTAGCTCGATGGGCCCACAATGCCTCAGGCCATCAGGGCAGAGATGCCACCTATAAGTGGGCACGAGACCGAGGGGTGGATCTAACCATGGACAGTATCTCCCAGGTGATCCATGAATGTGAGACATGTGCTGCCATCAAACAGGCCAAGCGGGTGAAGCCCCTGTGGTATGGGGGACGATGGTCCAAATACAAGTATGGGGAGGCCTGGCAGATTGATTACATCACACTGCCTCAGACCCGCCAAGGCAAGCGCTATGTGCTCACCATGGTAGAAGCCACCACTGGGTGGCTGGAGACCTACCCTGTGCCTCATGCCACAGCCCGGAACACCATCCTAGGTCTGGAAAAGCAAGTCCTTTGGAGGCATGGTACCCCCGAGAGAATTGAATCTGACAGCGGGACTCACTTCAAGAACAGCCTTATCAACACCTGGGCTAGAGAACATGGCATTGAGTGGGTGTACCATATCCCTTACCATGCACCAGCTGCAGGCAAAGTAGAACGGTGCAATGGTCTGTTGAAAACCACCTTGAAAGCACTGGGTGGGGGGACTTTCAAAAACTGGGAGATGCATTTAGCAAAGGCCACCTGGTTAGTTAACACGCGAGGTTCCACCAACCGAGCAGGCCCTGCCCACTCTGAACCCCTACAAACAACAGATGGGGATAAGGTTCCAGTAGTACACATGAGAGGTATGCTTGGAAAAACTGTGGGTTAATTCTGCCTCGAGCAAAGACAAACCCATCCGTGGGGTTGTCTTCGCTCAGGGACCAGGTTGCACCTGGTGGGTGATGCAGAAAGATGGAGAGACCCGATGCATACCTCAAGGGGACCTGGTTGTGGGGTAACTACCCATGGTACTGCACTTGTACCAGTGTCTGTATGTATATATGTATATATGTGTATATATGTATATAGTTCAAGTGATGCACGTGTTTATAGTTAAAAGAGTTATGTTTGATGTAACATGTTAGTATGGGAAAAATTCGGGGTGGATAATGTTGGGGTTTGGGAGTTTTTGTTTTTATTTCCTCTCAAGGAATTTTCTCCCATACTATGTTACCATGTCAACAAATGACTGGGTACTTGGGGGGAAACAAAGGAACTGGCCACAGAGGGGAGGGGCCCATCTGGGGCAACTGTCCTCACCTGGGTGTGTGCTCAGCACTCGAGACTTGGTGGGAGAGGGGAGAGACTCTCTCGTCAGCACTGCGGGTTTTCCTGCCGTTTATTTCCTCTCTGCTGGAAGAAACCCCAGGATCCAAAACCTGTCCTTTCCTGCCTCGCTGGGAGCTGAGCTGCAGACCCTGCTGCCTCAGCCTTCGCTGCTCTGCAGCCCTGCCTGTCCCGCCTGCCGAGACCTCCCGGGATTCCTACCACAGCTCCGCAGCTCGATACATCTCGCCTGCCACCCGGAATTTGTGCTCCTACTGCGGCCCCAGCCTGCCTGGCCAGGAGAGCCCGGACAGACCCCAGGATCAGCTGCCCAGGGAGGTTTGTGAAGCCTTTCTTCCATCCCTTCCCGGATCCCAGGCCGCCATCACTGCGTGCTCCCCGAGCTCGCTCCGGAGCGCCCCCTGCAGCCGCGGGGGAACCATCGCACCTGCCCTGCTCACCGGGAGCCGCCAGCGCCCCTGCCGGCTGTGACTGGAACTGCACCAAAGGGGAAAGGGCCTGACAGCCAAGAGAGGCTGCACTGGGTTTGTGGTTCTGTTTGTTGTCACCACTGTAGTTATTGTTGTTTGTTTGCCTGTTTATATATCTGTATTTTAGTAAAGAACTGTTATTCCTATTCCTTATATCTTTGCCTGAAAGCCCCTTAATTTCAAATTTATAATAATTCAGAGAGAAGGGGGTTGCATCCTTCACCTCAAGAGAGGCTCCTGTCTTCCTTAACAGACATCTGTCTTTTCAAACCAAGACACACACGCAGAGCGGTAGCCAACAGCAGGCAGCACCCCCTCCGAACGGAGCGGGGCGGTCTGCCCGCCCACAAGAGCGGAATCCGACAGGGACACAGACGACACCGGCCTGGGCCCCCATCCGAGGCGGGCGGCGGGGCGGAGGCTGCGCCGCCCGACCCGAGAGGAAACGGGGTCAAAATCCCGCAGTGTGGACAAAGCATGGCGACAAAATCAGGACCCCATTGAGGCCCAGCCTGGCCGGGGGTCCCCTCAGCGCCCGCCGACGCCGGAAAAACATGAAGGGAGGAGGGTTTTTCCCGGCACCACCGCCTCCTCGGGCCGGGGTGGGCAGAGGCACTACCGCCAGCTCCAGGGGACTCTCCAAAGCTTGCGAGTCCCCGGCCTCCTTCTGAGCGGGCGGGGTCAAACAGCGCAGACCCGAACCCCGCCCTGGGACAGCAGGATCGCAGCCATGAGGGGAGAGGCACCGCACAGCGGCTGGGGGGGCCGAGGAGGGTCCTTCCACGCGCATATCACCGAAATCTGCCTCCGCCTCTGACCACCCAGCGTCGGAGTCAGCTACATCCGAACGC
>JACBWW010001616.1:0-12367 GCA_020086605.1 Lanius collurio
GCAATGCAAATAAAGCAACTTCGAATATAATGGCTGGTGTGATATATGAGAACAGCAGGTGATGTCCCCTGTATGAGGAATGCCCCTGTGCTCCCTCCTGTTCACTATGGCCTCTCAAAGCAGAGCTTTTGGTACTTCAGGACTGCACCACCTGGTTGCCTTCAGTCCTGTAACAAAAACAAAGGGATGTTAAATTTGGGTTTCTGTTGAACCTGCACAGTTGTAGAGCTGAAGTGCCCAGGCAAGAGAAATAAAGGGAAGAGACACTGGGCCAAAACTAGTATATTAGGACTTACATTAAAGTCAATAACCATCAAACTTTCCCAGCTAGAGACAGAGGAGGGGATAAATCTCGTGCATGAATGCAGGCAAGGGAAGGGATGGATGTAGAAAGAGAAGAGAGAAAAGTCTTGAAAGAAAAAAAATTGCATATGAACAAGGAAGAGTACTTGAGGGGTGGGTGAGAATGGTATGGCCAGAGGAGTAGAGGGATTTTCCTGTTGGCAGACAAAGGAAGTATGGACAGACTGCATAAACAGCTTTTCCAGAGAGAAGGAGCATTCACAGCTGAAGAAACAATACAGATGTTTCCTGACACGTTTTCAGACCCCCCCAAGCATACTCACCTTTTTTTTCTTCCACATGAGCATCGTCATCAGCACATTAAAAATTATTCCTTTCATTAAAACTATTTTGAGGCCTAGCTGTGATAAAGACAGTGTGTTCAAGTGTTCATCTGGAAAAAACAGAAAATGAGAGTCACAAGAGCACAAGAGCACATCCTCGTGTTCCAGACAGACTTAAAAGCCCTTCTTAATGAAGCTGCTCCGTTGTGTGGTGGAGTCAGCTGGTAGGACAGGAGGGGAGATAGGGAGCAGGACTGAGAGACTGTAATTTCTTCTGTTCAATAACCCCTAATTATCCAATAGGCCGGTGTGCCAGCTATCTAACTGGTTTTAAGTACTCTGCACTGTCAGCCCTCCTTCCTCTCTCTAAAATTTTTAAAAATGGGCAGGGGGAAAGCAATTTTTATTTTAATCATAGAACATAATTGCATTTGAATTTTATATTACTCTGAAGTTACAAAGCTATTTGTATTTGAAAATACATTGATCTATCCTGGAGAAGCTGGGAGCTGTCAGCAAGAACTCGTGGTATGTTTATCATTGAAAACCTTTCAGAGAGCTGAAAGGCTGATCAAATCAGCTGTGTTTCCTGGTGAGTGTTTTTCTAAAATGATGTTTTGGAAAGATTTGCAAGAGCACAGCTGTTCTGTGAGCAGGGCAGGCTCAGGCACAGGGCTCTGGTCTTTGAAGTGGCCCCAGCAGCAGATCCTTGGGCTGCAGCACTGCCCTGACCCCTCGCCAGCCACGAGCTGAGGCAGAGCTGGCTTGGATGCACCTCAGCTTTAGTGAACCCTGAGCACAGCCACAGAAACCACCTGCTTAGCTATTGCTTCATTAGGTGTTTCTGCACCCAAAAATAACCCAACTCTTCTGAAGTCTCAAATGTGACAGTGCTGACTCATCCCAGGAGCTGGAGTCACTCTGGGGTGGGCAGCAGCTCTGTGGTGAGGCACTGGCTGCATTGGTTGCATAAAATTATCAGCTTGGATCTAGGAGGCTGCATTAACACCATGACTTTCAGCCTTGATGTTTAAAGCCTGTGGGGCCCCTTTTGGAAATTTCCAGTCTGACCTTTTGCTTCAAAAAGAATTCTGCAAGCGGGGAAAATCAGCAAAAACGTGGGAAGGCATTTACTTTAGTCAGACCAAACTTTTCTCCTAACATGCTGTGTTACATACCTGTCCTGAAGTGTAGGGACAGCCCCGTGACACAGACAGTGCTGGCACCTGCAGAGAGTAATGATAAGTTTGATTAGCAACAAAAATATACTTCTTCAGAGGTCTATAAAGATAACTCTGCTTAGAAGGAATAAATTAGAGTTTCTGGCCAACAAACCCTCCCATAAGCAGTCTTTTCTCCTTTTTTTCAGGGCAAGCATAAAATATGACCTAACTAAGCTTCAGTGTCCCATTGGACAAAGGAGTTTCAAGCTTTTTATCCCCCTCAGTGTGTTTTTAAGATCTCTCTGCTATGACTGTACCAGTCTACCGAACCTTAATCTTTTTCCACCAAGGATGAAGGAGAGAGGAAACAGAGGCAACAAGGCAACATTCCTCTGTCTTGTGGGAGCACAGCTCCCAGGATTGGGAGCTGCATCCCAGTCCTGCTCACACCAACAGCACAGAGCCCAGAATGCCTCCAACCCTGCACACGCCCAGCAGTGCCATTACCACTCTCAGGATCCTGCCCCTCCAGCTCTCCAAAGCCCTCGTGGCTGGCACCACACTGCATCTCATCCCTCTTGGCCCAGTAGGTTGACAGGTAGCTGGATTCCTCACGGTTCTCAGCAGTTGCCACCTCCACGACAGCGGATGTGTGCTGCTCAGCCGAGTTAAGAGTGAGTTTTTCAGGGGAGTAATCTGTGATAAGGCACATTTCCAAATCCTGGTCATCTTTAGAGGTCAGCCTGTAGACTGAGGGAGATGGATTGACTTCTGCAAGTGGAGAAAAGAAGAGTCATTAGGTGAGACTACACATTCATAGTTCCTTCGGTTTTAACACAGAGTCACTTAGAAATGCAGGTTTCTCCATCACTCCAGTGGCAAGTTGCCTGATCATTGGGATCTTGTGCTAGGACACCTTTAGCAAACCAAAACATCTACAGCAGATGATGCAGAAGGTACTTCTGTTGGCTTATATTGTGGGGGAGACACAGAGTGGCCAGGCAGAATTCCTGGAGCCTCTGAAAAGTCTCGTGGACATCCACACCCTGGATGTTCATGTCTCACCCAGCCATTCCTCTGGGTGACAACTCTGCTCTGCAGCCTGGCATCTTGTCCTGGGAACACCCAAGGACAAGGTGTGTGACAGGTGGAGAGAGCACGTGAGCAGCCTGGCCTGGCAGAAGGTGGCCCTCCTTTGGTCTTTAAGGTCCCTCCCCACCCAAACCATTCTGTGATTTTGTGATTCTTGAGACAGCCCAGGGCCATCCTGCTTTCTCTGCAAATGTTCAGTCAAATCCACAAAATGTGAAATCCCACTTCCTCCCTGTGTCCTGAGGGGCAGTGGATAAACCACTAAATCTGAAGGGGTCCAAATTTACCACCAGTGCTCCTACAGCAGAAGCTCGAGAAGCCACGGGGAAGTAGGAACACAGGGCTGCATTCAGGGAAAGAAAAGGGAAACAAACAAATATTTCATTATGTTCCACTGCTTGACAGGGCAGTACCAATTTTTTTTTACAAAATTTTACCCTGCAGAAAGGGGTTTGAGGCACTGCAGATATAAGACACCTGGGGCTCATTACTGTTTTTTTGCTTCAAACTCTGTTAGCAAGTCAGTCAGACTGGGATTTTCCACACATATCAAAACACAACCTGTGGTTAAACCCTTTTTTGCATATTTAACTTCATAAACTTGTACTCTAAAGATACACTTCATCTGATTCTATGAGAAGGTGCATTCCTAAATCTTTGTTCATGGCTAACAGTAAAATGTTCCAGACACTGCAGCGCTCTCATTTCTGGATGAAATATCACTACAGACATAGTGTAACCACAATGCACATCTGGGGGTCTCAGCAATCCCATGGCTGCATTTTCTGTTGGCCTTCACAGATTTCAATGAGAGCTTCAGTTCACATTATAAACTGATTAGGTGTTCTTGTGTAGGATTGAGAGTTTAGATTAATCTTTGCTCTCTCCTTGTTCACACACCTCACTAAGTGTTGCAGAAATACTGAAGACAGCTTAGCTCCCAGATGAAGAAATGTTTATTTCTTCCTATGGGGAAAGCCTAGAAAGTGTCTCAAAATCTTCTTTATCACTGAAATAAATGTTCTTCATCTGTTCCATTCCCAGCTGTTGCCACCTTAGAGAAACAGCCATACTTCTCTATTAGTATGATCTCAGAAAAAACTAATCCACAAAGCCCAAGGGTTCATTCTCTGGCCCATCTCCTGAGCTCTAATTCATCCATTCTAGCTTTGTCCTGGGTTTGAAGAACCTGATGAGACTCTTCCCAAACTATGCAGAAATACAGCCTAATGTATGCTGGGACTCCCTTAACCCCAATCCCCACCACCCCTACTCCCAGTCAGTGTTTTGGAAAAAGGTTTCAGTGATTGTTTGTTGGGGAGAGGAAGGCAGGAGCTGCTAAAAATCTTGATGATAGAACCATGCATTAAATACATATGAGCCAGGGTAGATCATTGCCATGGGTACAGGGAAATGAGAGAGAAGAGGTGCTGGAATTTGAGGAGGAATTTATCAAGCTGCTCTGCTTCTTTCTCATAATGAGTACTGTGCTTTCTGGAGAGAAGTACCCACCTCTCTCCAAATTAGGGTGTTTTTCTCCCTTTCAATCTGTGCAATGCTTTGATCTTGAACACATGAAACAATAAAGCCTGTTTTCCACAGGAAGCTTCTGCAGTTTTGCAAAATATTACTTTCCTGTTCTTACTCAGAGTGGCAGCTGCCTCTGTTCTGGTGCTGCAGTTCAGTTCCTGTAAGTTCCTTTGTGTATTTGCTCACTGCTGTGAAAGTTTGCAGATAATTTTGGTAAATACCACCCACTGCAACCACAGCACTGTTATTCTGTCTTAATGAGCTGGTGCATGTGCTGGAGGTGTTGTGTATTTATGCCCTCTATTTACAGGAAAGAGTGAGAAGTAAATAATGACACTCTGAGCTTTCCATGCTGCCTAGTTTTATCTTTACTAAAGGTTGTCTTCCAGGTGGGAGAGCAGGAGCTGTTGGAGTGCTATTCCTGCCCAGTATACAGAGACAGCCAACTAGAGGCTGATTGCAGGGAGAGAGCAGTAGAACCCTGTTCCAGCATCAGACTGAGACCTGTGCCTGTTATTTTTTTTTTCCCCTTCAACCAAGCTGAAACAGAAATCCTGAACTGGTTTCATTCCCAGCTGGTATCATGCAGAAAGTGCACATTCTCCATTCCTTCCAAAGCAAACCATCTGCATCTCTGGTCAGACTGGAACTGGTGTGACAGAATCTTTGGTGCTCTTACCACTCCTCAGCCTGAGACGTTCCCCATCTAGAGTCAGCCTGGAGCTACTGCCCCACTCCAGGGCCACCTGTACCCCCTGCACACTCACACAGGCTAATCTTGCCCCCAGAGGAGACACTCCAATGAATTAACAAGCACTTCAGGGATGTTTCCTGTCTGTTCTCCAATGCAGGCTCCAAAAGGTCTACCAGAAGTCCTCTGTGAAATCTGTCATATTGCAGAAATACTGAAAACAGCTTAGCTCCCACATGAAGAAATTTAAATTTCTTTCCATGGGGAAAGTCTAGAAAGTGTCTCAAAATCTTCTTTATCACTCACAGATGAGGAAATAAATGTTCCTCATCTCCTCCATTCCCAGCTTGATGCTGGGGTGGCTACAGCAAGATGAGATTAACAAATTTAGGACTGGAACTCTTCTTAGACTGTCTGAACTCTGTCTGGAGATGGGTAGCAGAAGAAGGTCCTAGTCCAGCATTAGCAAAGTCATCCAAAGTGCAGAGACTGAGGAAAGATTCACCCTTTGCAAATGTGAATATGCTGCTTCACTCACACAGTTCAGGCATCATTCTGGTGTCCTTCCAAAAAATGTGTTTGTTTTTGCCTCTGTAATTATACTTGAGGAAGTCAAACTACCAAAACCCATCCAAAGCCTTTCTCATAAACCTTTTAAGGGAAAGATTTCCCACTGAACCAAAAGTAACAGTGAATTAATAGGGGAAGATACCCAGTATATGAGGAGAAATCAAGTACTCAGTGGAATAAATAGTTCTCTAGTATCAAACCAGGACAGATCCTGGGCTTTTAGCTTGTGTTCCACATTCAGAAAAAAATTACATTAATTTTTCTTAAATTTCTTATTGGGAAATTGTTGAGCTTTTGATGGGATACCCTACCTTTATGGGGGAGGGTGAAAGAGCAGAGGAGGCTGCTGTCCTGCTAAGTTCTTTATTTCATGGTCTCACAGTTTTCTGAAGGCAGAGTTCAAAGGGGTTAAATGATAAGGCCAAGCAGTAACAGCAGCAGCAGCAGGAAAACAGCAAGAAAAACCAGCTTCTTCTTCTCTAAACTTACAGAAGTGTGGATTATATTTGTTAATTGACCAATAAGATTAACACACAATTCCAGTTTTTCTTTTCTTAACCTATCCTGGTCCAATTCTAACAGTCGTAAGTCATACACAAGTATTACATAGGTATTACACAGATGTGTGTACAGTTTCTATCAGCACTTATTGTTTATGTGAACAGTCTTAAAATGTGAGCAGTACAGTTCTATCTGTGTTTTGTCTAAAGTAAAGAATTCTGTGAAAAGGTAACAGTGCTGCAGTAAGAACTGTGTTTAAAGTCTCTGCTGCAGCTTTTCAATGTTTACAGCTCTTAGCATATATTTCTAGTCAAAGTTAAAAATCTGTATTTCTGTTTCTCTTTGGTGTGACTTCATTTATCTCAGCTTGTCCAAAGGTTTTAATTTGACCCCTGTGCTTTGGCTTTCCTCTGGGCCTGAGTCCAGGGAAGCTTTCCCTGCAACAGGAAACAATACCCTGTTTGTGCTCATGTAGGGATCTACTCATGCACCATCTAAACCACAGGAGAGAGAGAATTGCTACCATCTCCTCTCCTGCTCCTTTCAATAATGTTAAGAAAAGATTTAGAAGGAGCAATTCTGCTTATCTAATCCACTCTTTCATGGGTGACTGAGATGGATTAACTCATCTGTGTGACAATTTCCTGGAAATAAAAGGACTCGAAGTGGCTGCTTATGCACCTCCTGAGAACCTTTGTCGTTTTCACAAAATGCTTTCCCACGCATTTTCTTCCAAAATCCGACTGGTTTTCAATTGCCAGATCAAGTTTTCAATTATACATAGCAGAGGTTTTGTTTCTAGAAAAAAAAATTCTTAGAATCATATAATGGTTATGGCTTTTAGAACAGAAAGATCACTACATGCTCTCTTAGGCTTAGACTTAAAAACCCCAGTCTCTAAGCCCTTAGTCAGAAGACCCTCCAGTCACCATGCCATGACTATTAAACCTGGACAGCACCACCTTCTCTCACTGTTCTGCCCTGCACTGGGTCACTGCCACACCACAGCCAAGCCCTGCTTGCTCTGCAAGACAGCATTTCTATCCCAGCTGGCTTTTGCCAAGGGAAGCTGAAAAGAAGTTGGAATATGCTTCCATGAAATGCCTGTTGGAATGAAAGCCTCCCTGGACTCAGGCCCAGAGGAAAGCCAAAGCACAGGGGTTGAATTAAAACCTTTGGATAAGCTGAGATACATGAAGTCACACCAAAGGGAGGTAGAAATAGAGATTTTTATACCTTTTAGAAGAGACAGATGCTAAGTGCCTTAAAAAGTGCCTTAAATATTGAAGAGATGCAGCAGAAACCTTAGACACAGATTTTACTGCAGCAGTGTCCCCCTTTCACACAATTTTTTACTTTAGACAAAATATAGGTAGAATTATACTATTCACATTTTTTACACAGAGTGTTCACATAAACAATAAGAACTGATAGAAACTGCACATGCACATTTGTGTAATACCTGTGTAAGAACTATGAATGTTAGAATTAGACCAGGATAGGTTAAGAAAAGAAAACTAGAATCATGTATTAATCTGATTGGTTAATTAACAAATACAATCCATGCTTCTGTAAGGAACAAAAATAATAGAATATAATAGGGTATATAGAAGAAGAAGGTGTGTTATGCCTGCTGGTTTTGCCTGCTGCTGCTGCTTCTGCTTGGCTTTATCATGTAATTCCCTTTGAACTCTGCCTTCAAGGAAGCTGTGAGCCTGTGAAATAAAGAGCTTGGCAGATCAGCAGCCTCCTCTGCTCCTTTACCCTGGTCCAAGAATGAAGGGTCCCCCATCAAAAACCCAACACTGGTCCATCTACCCAACAAACAAATGATTTACCAGTCCTGGGGTTAATTTGGAACAGGAAGCTCAAACTTACTTGGGGTGACAACAAGCTGGGTTCCAGTTCCAAATGTGGGTTTTGTGTATCCCTGGTTGGCACACTGGTGCCAGCCTCTACAAAAATGTGGGCAGGTTTTTGAAATGCATGCTGGCAGCTGGGTCAACAGACAGTCCAGAGCAGGGGATAACTTAAGGGAGCAATGATGAAACTTGCTGACTTAAGACACTGTCAAAGTACCAAATAAATCTACTAGAAAATTATCAGGATTGGAAATATAGAGATCAATTTTTTTAAAATGTTCATTCATTCCCTGGTTACAGTTGTGTGGTGTTAAATATTTTGGGGCAATACAAGGAATTATCTGCTTTCCCACCTGTAACATCACCTAAAATCCCAGTTCTCTCAGCTGGGCAGTTAAGGGCCACAGCCTTACAGTCCAGCTTTTCTCCTGGGTGCTTACTACCCTCGTGCCTTTATCACCAACATGGCTCTTTTCCCTAATGTCTGTTATCTCCCTCTCCATCCCCATAACTCACACGACCCAGGAAACCTTTGTGAGGACCCCGTTTGCCTTGGTTACCATTATGTGTTTAGAGGTTTCTATGGCACACTGTGCCCCTGCCTAGGCCTTGGAGCCTCACAGGCAGTCTGATAACTCTACTTCTTGGGAATTCACGCTTTGTCTCTCAGCTGTGCAGTGCCTGGAGCATCACAAATGGTCCTGCAGCTGCGACAGCTCGGCAAACCTGGAAGTCTCAGTGGCAAACAGCATCCCCTTGCAGTATTTGTGGGTAGTAGGGTGTCTGTACATCAGATAATCCAGCTAAAAGGCAGTCAAAGCCATTCCAACCCTGATACTAATAATGTTACAGTGCAGTGCTCCTTGGTGGTATTCTGATACAAGCAAAGACCAGCTAAAATGGTGATATTGCCCCAAGTGGATATGTTCTAAATCATAGAGGCACAGAGTGGTTTGGATTGGAAGGGAACTTTAAAGGTTATCTAGGTCAACTCTCCTGCAATGGCCAAGGACAACTTCATCTCGTTAAGATTGCTCAGAGCATCATCCAACCTGACCTTGAATGTTTCCAGGCATGTACCTCCTCTCTGGGCAACCTGTGCTGGTGTTTCACCACCCTCACAGTAAAAAAAAATGTCTTTAACTCCAGTTTGAATCTACCCTCTTTTAGTTTAAAACCATTACACTCTGTCCTGTCACTACAGGTTGTTTTAAAAACTTAGTCTCCATCTTTCTTATAAGTCTGAAAGTACTCTGAAGAACTGAGATGGTGAAATAAAATCTCTCTGGAGCCTTGTCCAGGCTAAACCATCTAAACCATCCCTCTCAGCCTCAGTCACAGGAGAGCTGCTCCATCCCTCTGAGCGTTTTTGTGGCTCTCCTGTGCACCCACTGCAGCAGGTCCTTGTCTTTCCAAGGACCCCAGAGGTGGACACAGCTCTGCAGGGGAGCAGAGCAGAGGAGGAGAATCAATCCCTCAATCTCCTGGGCAGTGTTGCTGGGGATGCAGCCCAGGATGGAGTTGGCTTTCTGGGCTGTGAGTGCACATCCCTGCCTCTTGGCTGGCAATGTAAATATTATAAACATCCTTGTTTTCCAATGCATTTCTGTCTGAGTTATATAACCCATAGTTTTTCTTGAGGCCAATGGAAGTGGCATGGATAGATCCTTTAGGAGAGAACAAATCCTCATGACTGACTTTGCAGATGAGCAGAGCCAGGCTTTGTCTTAGCTGATCCCAGGAATGCAACTGGAGGAGGAGCACTGGAAGCACGTGCCTGCCAGCTTGGACAGCTGCCCTGAGCTAAGTGCCACAGGTGGGCAACAATGCCTATGACTGCTGCCATTCCCAGATCTTGGTGTGTATTAACAAACTTGCTAATTAGTAAAAAAAATCAGGATAAATGTACCTGGCAAAACCAGAAGTCTCGTCCCAGGTCCAAAAGAGAGTTTGTAATTACTTCCAGAGCCCCACAATAGCACAAGCCTCTACAATATCCAGAGCAGTACTGAATGGAGCCTGCAGCAATTAAATACCCCACCAAAAGAAACCCACCCCCTACACCTCAAGGATCTCCAAAGCAGAGACCCAATATGTGTATTTTTTGTGTTCACATACAATTATGAGTCTGGTTATCTCCAACTATTCCTATCCACATGCTAGAAAAGTCCTTTTTCCCTACTACAGCTTTATGAAACCAGTTTCACCCCTCCTCATTTTCCTGGTCTGTGCTGGCTTTCACCATCCTGCTTTGCTTCTCCTCTGCTAGAGGAGCTGGATTTAGGAGTCCAGTTCCTGCTGACTTTCCAAGAAAATTCCTGTTGCACATGTAAAACCTCTGCTATGTTCATTCTCAGGAATAGGGAGGGGAGAATATACCTGCAGCCATGGAAATCACTCTTAATATCAGCTAAAAATTCATAGTCCTGTTGCTAATATATTGCAGGGTGGCAAAATAGGCAAAATAATGTGTGAACTGAAAGAAGAACTTCCACCTGGGCATCCAGACATACCTGGAGAAACCATGAGTTTGGTTCCAGCTCCAAAGGTAAGCTTGCCATAACTCCCAGAATTACACTGTGGCACAGTGCTTTGCAAAATGGTGCACTGGCATGTGCACTTGCTGGAGGAAGGCTGGAGAACATGGCATTGCAAGGTTTTATTGGAAGCAGCTCACAGAATCACAGAATGAACTAGGCTGGAAAACATCTTTGAGGTCATCAAGTCCAACCTGTGACCTAACACCACCTTATCAACTAAACCACAGCACCAAGTGCCACATCCAGGCACGGTGGACTCCACCACCTCCCTGGGCAGACAATTCCAGTGCCCAATCACTCTTTCAGTGAAGATTTTTTTCATGGTGTCCAGCCTAAACCTCCCCTGGGGCAGCTTGACTGTGTCCTCTCGTTCTGTCAGTGGCTGCCTGGGAGCAGAGCCTGACCCCCACCTGGCTACAGCCACCTTTCAGGGAGTTGTAGAGACTGATGAGGTCTCCCCAGAGCCTCCTTTTCTCCAGGCTAAACCACCCCAGCTCCCTCAGTTGCTCCTCACAGGGCTTGTGTTCCAAGCCCTTCCCCAGCCTTGTTGCCCTTCTCTGGACACACTCAAGCATCTCCATGTCCTTCCTGAACTGGGGGGCCCAGAACTGGACACAGCACTCGAGGGGCAGCCTCAGCAGTGCCCAGTACAGAGAAAGAATCCCTGCCCTGGTCCTGCTGGCCACACCATTCCTGATCCAGGCCCCCTGGGCACACTGCTGGCTCATGTCCAGCCTGTCCATCAGCGCCCTCAGGTCCCTCTCTGCCTGGTCACTGTCCAGCCACTCTGCCCCCAGCCTGGGGCACTGCAGGGGTTGTTGTGGCCAAAGTGCAGGACCTGGCACTTGGACTCGTTAAACCTCACACTGCTGGACTCAGTCCATCTATCCAGCCTGTCCAGGTCCCTCTGCAGAGCCTTCCTGTCCTCCAGGAGATCGACACACGCTCCCAGCTCACCAACGTTACTGGCTACCACCTCAGCTTAAATAAGCACTTCCTTCAGCCACTTCCTCTGCCTGGTTAATTCCTGTCTGTGCATTCTGTCCTCTGTCTCCACACAGCAGCAGCCTCTGTCCATCACCATGTGCACATACAACCTCCCAGATTGTGTTGGGAGCCTCCTGACTGCTGCTGTTGAGTCCCACCAGCCTGTGCCACCCTTCTGCTCTCTTCTCTTGCAATGTCCACCCTCCTTTGCAGGCTTTCCTTCATGGTGTAATGATTCACACTTAGAACAGAGCAACATGGAATTGTTTAGGTTGGAAAAGACTCTAAGACTATCTGGTCCAACCCCTACCCCAGCAGTGCCTTGTTCACCCCTAAACTGTGTAATTTAGCCAAGAGTGTCCAAATGCATCCTCCAAATCCCCACAAATAACAGGAAAAGACCCAGAGCTTGTGTTATTCCCATTTCTGCTCTCTGGATCATAGCTCCTGTTCTACACTTCCCAGCAGACACAGCAGTAACCCAGAGATCACTGCTCTTGTTGTTGCCAACAGACTGAAGTGTGTTTTGCTCCTCCTTCGCAAACATCAACCCTGGCTTTGAGTGGGCTGAAGTTTTCCACTGGGTTCAGTGTCTCAAATGTCAGATATCTTATTTTCTCTTACACATCCCATCTCTTGCATATCACATACTTGTTGTCACTTTTCCAATACTTCTTTTCCCCAGCATGGAGACAATTCTAGTTCACACTGATTAGGCACAAAGTCTCTGAATTATTGCCTGGGAATATGAAAACCACCCAAATTCCTCCACAGAGCCCCTGCATGCTCTTGGTGCAGCTGGAGA
>JACBWW010001617.1:0-12350 GCA_020086605.1 Lanius collurio
ATCCCATCAATTCTTCCCCTTTTTCCATAAAAATTCCCTCAGGAATTCGATTTTTCCCCCTGTTTGTAGCAGCGGTACCAAAAATGCTCCTTTTTTCCCCTCATTCCCAGCTCCAGAAGTCCTGGATCCCAACTTCTTGCTCTTCTCAGAGATTCTCTGTGTCTGAAGGACCAAAAATATCATCATTTTTTCCCTTTTTTACATAAAAATTCCCTCAGGAATTCAGTTTTTCCCCTGTTCTTAGCGGCGGCACCAAAAATGCTCCTTTTTCCCTCCTTCCCACCTCCAGAAATACTGGATCCCAACTTCCTGCTCTTCTCAGAGATTCTTTGTGTTGGAAAGACCATAAATGTCATCAATTTCTCCTTTTTTTCCATAAAAATTCCCTCAGGAATTCGATTTTTTCCCTCTTTTTAGCAGCGGTACCAAGAATGCTCCTTTTTCCCTCATTCCCAGCTCCAGGAATCCTCGATCCCAACTCCCTGCTCTTCCCAGAGATTCTCTGTGTCTGGAAGACCCTAAATGCCATCAATTCCTCCCCTTTTTCCATAAAAACTCCCTCAGGAATTCAATTTTTTTCCCTGTTTTTTTGTGGCGGCACCAAAAACGCTCCTTTTTCCCTCCTTCCCGCTGGGATCCCAACCCCTGGAATGTTCTCCTCTCCTCCCAGAGATCCCTTGGGATCCCCTGCTGGATCCCCTGCTGGATCCCACCCCTCCCTCCCTCTTTTCCCGTGGATTTGGATTCCTCCTTCCCCTCTTTCCTGGGGTCCATCCCAGCCTCTGGAATGTTCCCCTCCATTCCCAGAGATCGTCTGCGATCCCCTCCTGGATTTCAACGTCTGGAGCTCCCTCCAGCCCATCAACGCCTCGGGGAAGCTGGAGCCCGGCCAGCAGCTCATCCTGGCGGCCACACGGGTCAGTCCCCCCGGGAAAACCCCGGGAAAAGCCCTGGAAAACCCTTGGAAAACCCCGGGAAAAGCCCTGGAAAAGCCCTGGAAAACCACGGGAAAACTCCGGGAAAACCCTGGGAAAAGCCCTGGGAAACCCTGGGAAAAGCCCTGGAAAACCACGGGAAAACCCCAGGAAAACTCTGGGAAAACCCCAGGAAAACCCTGGGAAAACCACGGGAAAATGGAATTGCTTCCCCAGAGCAGAATTCCCAGGTTTTTGGCTGGCATCAGTGCAGAATTCCCGGGGTTTTTTGTCTGGGATCTGTGCACAGAATTTCCAGGTTTTATGGGTGGGATTGGGGCTGGATTGGCATTCCCAGGTTTTTGGGTGAGATCTGTTCAGAATTCCCAGGTTTTTGGGTGAGATCTGTGCCAGATGGGCCCTCCAAGCTCAGCATTCCCAGGTTTTTGGGTGAGACACTCTCAGAATTCCCAGGTTTTGGCTCAGAACCCTCTCAGAATTCCCAGGTTTTTGGGTGAGATCCGTGCCAGATGGGCCCTCCCAGCTCAGAATTCCCAGGTTTTGGCTCAGAACCCTCTCAGAATTCCCGGGTTTTTGGGTGAGATCCGTGCCAGATGGGCCGGGTTTTTGGGTGGAATCAGCTCAGAATTCCCGGGTTTTGGCTGGGAACCCTCTCAGAATTCCTGGGTTTTTGGGTGAGACCCTCTCAGAATTCCCAGGTTTTTGGGTGGAATCAGCTCAGAATTCCCAGGATTTGCCTGGGCACCCTCTCAGGATTCCCGGGATTTCCCTGGGCACCCTCTCAGAATTCCCAGGTTTTTGGGTGAGATCTGCTCAGAATTCCCAGGTTTTGGCTCAGAACCCTCTCAGAATTCCCGGATTTTCCCTGGGCACCCTCTCAGGATTCCCGGATTTCCCTGGGCACCCTCTCAGGATTCCCAGGATTTCCCTGGGCACCCTCTCAGGATTCCAGGATTTCCCTGGGCACCCTCTCAGGATTCCCGGGATTTCCCTGGGCACCCTCTCAGGATTCCAGGATTTCCCTGGGCACCCTCTCAGAGTTCCCTCTCCCCACAGCTGGACAGCCACTCGTTTTTCTGGAATGTGGCTCCGGGAGCCGAGGCCTCCGTGGGCTCCTTCGCGGCGCTGCTGGCGGCGGCCGAGGCCCTGCAGGCGGCCCCGGGCTCGCAGCACCTGCCCAGGAACGTCCTCTTCGCCTTCTTCCAGGGGGTGGGTGAGCGCCTGGGGCCTCGGGGTGGCACCCCTGGATCCCTGGGATCGCCCCCAGATCCTGGATCAGCTCTTGGGAATGGGTTATTCCCTGGTTTGGGGTGGGATTGGTTCCCGTTCCTTTATTTTCCCTTCCTTTCTTTTTGTTTTCTTTTCCCTTCTTTCTCTTTAATTCCCTGGATCCTTGGGATCCCATCCTTTTATCCCTGGGATTCATTCCCTGGATCCCTGGGATCACTCCCAGATCCCAGATCAGCCCTTGGGATGGGTTTTCCATGGGTTTGGGGTGGGATTGGCTCCTGTTCCTTTATTTTTCCTTCCTTTCTTTTTGTTTTCTTTTCTTTTCTTTTCTTTTCTTTTCTTTTCTTTCCCTTTAATTCCCTGGATCCTTGGGATCCCATCCCTTTATCCCTGGGATTCACTCCCTGGGACTTTGGGATCACCCCCAGATCCTGGATCAGCTCTTGGGATGGGTTTTCCCTGGGTTTGGGTGGGATTGGCTCCCATTCCTTTATTTTGTCTCCTTTTCCTTCTCATTTTTTCTTGTCTTTTCCATTTCTTTGCCTTCATTCTTTTTCTCCCTTCTTTCCTTTTCTTCCCCTGGATCCCTGGGATCATTCCCAGATCCTGGATCAGCCCTTGGGATGGGTTTTCCCTGGGTTTGGGGTGGGATTGGCTCCTGTTCCTCTTCCTTCCTTTTCCTTCTTGTTTCCTCTCTTTTCCATTTCTTTGCATTCCTTTTTCTTCTCTCTTTTTTCCTTTTCTTCCCCTGGAGCCTCGGGGTGGCACCCCTGGATCCCTGGGATCACCCCCAGATCCTGGATCAGCCCTTGGGAATGGGTTTTCCATGGGTTTGGGGTGGGATTGGCTCCCGTTCCTTTATTTTGTCTCCTTTTCTTTCTCATTTTTTGTTGTCTTTTCCATTCCTTTGCCTTCATTCTTTTTCTCCCTTCTTTCCTTTTCTCCCCTGGATCCCTGGGATCACCCCCAGATCCCGGATCAGCCCTTGGGATGGGTTTTCCCTGGGTTTGGGGTGGGATTGGCTCCTGTTCCTTTCTTTTGTCTCCTTTTCCTTCTCATTTTTTGTTGTCTTTTCCATTTCTTTGCCTTCATTCTTTTTCTCTCTTCTTTCCTTTTCTTTCCCTGGATCCCTGGGATCATTCCCAGATCCCGGATCAGCCCTTGGGAATGGGGTTTTCCCTGGTTTTGGGTGGGATTGGCTCCTGTTCCTCTTCCTTCCTTTTCCTTCTTTTTTCCTGTCTTTTCCATTTGTTTGCCTTCATTTTTCTTCTCCCTTCTTTCCTTTTTTTCCCCTGGATCTCTGGGATCACTCCCAGATCCCGGATCAGCCCTTGGGATGGGTTTTCCATGGGTTTGGGTGGGATTGGCTCCTGTTCCTTTTCTTTTCCTTTCTTTTCTTCCTTTTTTTGTTTTCCTTTTTCTTTATTTTGCTTCTCTTCACTTTTATTTTTCTCTTTTTTTTGTTTTTTCTTCCTTTTTTTTCCTTTTTCATTGTTTTTCTTCCCTTTTTCCCTTGTTTTCTTTCTTTTCCCTTTTTTCTTATTATCTTTCATCATTTTTTCCCGTTTTTATCCCTTCTTTTCCCATTTCCCCCATTTTTTCCCCGTTTTTCCCCTTTTTCCCCTTCGTTTTTCTTTCCTTTCTTTCCCTTTGTTTTCCATTTTTTCCCTCCCCTTTTCTCTCCCCTTTTCCCTCCCCTTTTCCCTCCCCTTTTCCCTCCCCTTTCCCCCCAACTCCTGCCATTCCCCTTTTCCAGGAGACCTTCGATTACATCGGCAGCTCCCGGATGGTTTTTGACATGGAGCAGGAGAAATTCCCGCTGCGCCTGGAGAACATCGGGGCCTTCCTGGAGCTCGGCCAGGTCTGGGAACCCCGGGGGGCATTCCCAGGGATCCCCCAGGCAGCAGCTCCCACCCTGGGGCTCGCAATTCCCACCCTGGGGCTCGCAATTCCCACTCTGGGGCTTGCAGTTCCCACCCTGGAGTCTGGAATTCCCACCCTGGGGCTCGCAATTCCCACCCTGGGGCTCAGAATTCCCACCCTGGGGCTCGCAATTCCCACCCTGGAGTCTGGAATTCCCACCCTGGGGCTCGCAATTCCTGCCCTGGGGCTCGCAATTCCCACCCTGGGGCTCAGAATTCCCACCCTGGGGCTCAGAATTCCATGGAATTCTTACCCTGGGGCTCAGAATTCCATGGAATTCTTACCCTGGGGCTCGGAATTCCCACCCTGGGGCTCAGAATTCCATGGAATTCCCACCCTGGGGCTCGCAATTCCCACCCTGGGGCTCAGAATTCCACGGAATTCCCACCCTGAGGCTCGCAATTCCCACCCTGGGGCTCGCAGTTCCCACCCTGGGGTTCAGAATTCCATGTAATTCCCACCCTGGGGCTCGCAATTCCCACCCTGGGGCTCGCAATTCCCACCCTGGATTCTGGAATTCCCACCCTGGGGCTCGCAATTCCCACCCTGGGGCTCGCAATTCCCACCCTGGGGCTCGCAATTCCCACCCTGGGGCTCAGAAGTCCATGGAATTCCCACTCTGGGGCTCGGAATAACCACCCTGGGGCTCAGAATTCCATGGAATTCCTACTCTGGGGCTCAGAATTCCCACCCTGGGGCTCGCAATTCCCGCCCTGAGGCTCAGAATTGCCTGGAATTCCCACCCTGGGGCTCAGAATTCCCACTCTGGGGCTCAGAAATCCCATGCTGGGGTCCGGAATTCCCACCCTGGGGCTCGTAATTCCTTGGAATTCCCACCCTGGCACTCGAAATTCCCTGGAATTCCCACCCAGGGATTCAGAATTCCCTGGAATCCTCACCTGGGGCCCCAGAATTCCCACCCTGGGGCTCAGAATTCCATGGAACTCCCACCCTGGGGCTCAGAATTCCCACCCTGGGGCTTGGGATTCGCACCCTGGGGCTCGTAATTCCCTGGAATTCCCACCCTGGGGCTCAGAATTCCCACCCAGAGGCTCGGTTTTCCCTGGATTCCCAATCCTGGGGCTGATTTTTCCCGGGATTTCCCCCCTCTGGGATGTTTTCCAGGTCGCCCTCCGGAACGACTCCGTGCTCTGGATGCACACGGATCCCGTCTCCCGCCAGAACCAATCCGTGGAGCTGCAGGTGAATTCCCACTGGGAATCCCATCCCCAAAACCCCGAAATGATCCCAAATGATCCCAATTCCAGGCATTTCCCAACCAAAACTCTGGGATTTCTAATGGGTTTCACCTTTTCCAAGGGGATTCCACCCCAAAACTCTGGGATTTTTAGCAGGATCTCCCCATTCCCAGTGGGAATCTCATCCCAAAACTCTGGGATTTCTAACAAAGTCTCCCAATTCCCACTGGGAATCCCGCCCCATCCCAGTTCCTGGTGGGGATGCCATCCCATCCCAATTCCCACTGGGAATCCCACCCCCTCCCAATTCCCAGTGAGTATCCCATCCTCTCCCAATTCCCATGGGAATCCCACCCTATCCCAATTCCCACTGGGAATCCCATCCTCTCCCAGTTCCCACTGGGAATCCCACCCCCTCCCAATTCCACTGGGAATCCCACCCTATCCCAATTCCAGTGGGAATCCCACCCTATCCCAATCCCACTGGGAATCCCACCCCATCCCAATTCCACTGGGAATCCCACCCCATCCCAATTCCCACTGGGAATCCCACCCCATTCCAATTCTTATGGGAATCCCACCCCATCCAGTTCCCACTGGGAATCCCACCCAATCCCAGTTCCCAGTGAGAATCCCATCCTCTCCCAATTCCAGTGGGAATCCCACCCCATTGCACTTCCCACTGGGAATCCCATCCTCTCCCTGTTCCCACTGGGAATCCCACCCCATCCCAATTCCACTGGGAATCCCACCCTATCCCAATTCCAGTGGGAATCCCACCCTATCCCAATCCCACTGGGAATTCCACCCCCTCCCAGTTTGAATCCCACCCCATCCCAGTTCCCGGTGGGAATCCCACCCCTCCCAGTTCCCAGTGAGAATCCCATCCTCTCCCAATTCCAGTGGGAATCCCACCCCATTCCAATTCCCATGGGAATCCCACCCCATTCCAATTCCAGTGGGAATCCCATCCTCTCCCAATTCCCATGGGAATCCCACCCCATCCCAATTCCCACTGGGAATTCCACCCCCTCCCAGTTCGAATCCCACCCCATTCCAATTCCCGTGGGAATCCCACCCTATCCCAATTCCCACTGGGAATCCCACCCCATTCCAATTCCAGTGGGAATCCCACCCCATTCCACTTCCCACTGGGAATCCCATCCTCTCCCTGTTCCCACTGGGAATCCCACCCTATCCCAATTCCAGTGTGAATCCCACCCCATCCCAATTCCCAGTGGGAATCCCACCCCCTCCCAGTTCCAGTGGGAATCCCACCCCATCCCAATTCCCACTGGGAATCCCACCCCATCCCAGTTCGAATCCCACCCCATTCCAATTCCCATGGGAATCCCACCCCATCCCTCTTCGCGAATCCCAGCCCCTCCCAGTTCCCACTGGGAATCCCATCCCCTCCCAATCCCACTGGGAATCCCACCCCCCTGGCTGATCCCAAATTCCCCCTCCAGGTGCAGGCTCTCCTGGCCGCTCTGCTCCGCTCCGGCTCCGGCTCCGGCGTTTCCCTTCGGGAGCCGGGATTTTCCCAGCCCCTCCCGCCCTGCTCCTTCCAGCGGTTCCTGCGCTCGCGGCGCCTCCCGGGGGTNATCCAGGGAGTTCTGGTAGGATTTCGGCCTCTCCTGGGAATTCCAACCAAAATTCCACAGAATTCCAGAGGGATTTTGGCTTCCTCTGGGAATTCCAACTAAAATCCTGGGAGATCCGGAGGGATTTCGGCTTCCTCTGGGAATTCCAACAAAAATCCTGGGAGTTCCAGAGGGATTTCGGCTTCCCCTGGGAATTCCAACCAAAATTCCAGAGAATTCCAGAGGGATTTTGGCGTCCTCTGGGAATTCCAACCAAAATCCGGGGAGTTCCAGAGGGATTTCGGCTTCCTCTGGGATTTCCAACCAAAATTCCAGGGATTTCCAGCATGATTTTGGCTTCCCCTGGGAACCCCAGAGGGATTTCGGCTTCCCCTGGGAATTTCAACCAAAATCCAGGGAGATCCGGAGGGATTTCGGCTTCCCCTTGGGAATTCAACCAAAATTCCAGTGATTTCCAGAGGGATTTCGGCTTCCCCTGGGAATTCCGACCAAAGTCTTGGGAGTTACAGGGGGATTTCGGCTTCCCCTGGGAATTCAACCAAAATTCCAGGGATTTCCGGCAAGATTTCGGCTTCCCCTGGGAACCCCAGAGGGATTTCGGCTTCCCCTGGGAATTCCAACCAAAATTCCAGGGAATTCCAGAGAGATTTCGGCTTCCTCTGGGAATTCCGACCACAGTCCTGGGAGTTACGGGGGGATTTCGGCTTCCCCTGGGAATTCTGACCAAAATCCAGGGAGTTCTGGTAGGATTTCGGCTTCTCCTGGGAATTCCAACCAAAATTCTGGGAGTTCCGGAGGGATTTCAGCTTGCTCTGGGAACTCAACCAAAATTCCAGGGAGATCCAGAGGGATTTCGGCTTCCCCTGGGAATGTCAACCAAAATTCCAGGGAATTCTGGCGGCATTTCGGCTTCCCCCATGGAATTCCATCCCAGCATTACGGGATTTTTAGCAGGATTTCAGCTTCCCCTGGGAATTCAACCAAAATCCAGGGAGATCCGGAGGGATTTCGGCTTCCCCTTGGGAATTCAACCAAAATTCCAGTGATTTCCAGAGGGATTTCAGCTTCCCCTGGGAACCCCAGAGGGATTTCGGTTTCCCCTGGGAATTCCAACCAAAATTCCAAGGAACATTTCAGCTTCCCCCATGGAATTCCATCCCAGCATTCTGGGATTTTTAGCAGGATTTCGGCTTCCCCTGGGAATTCCAACCAAAATTCCAGGGAATTCCAGAGGGATTTTGGCTTCCCCTGGGAATTCAACCAAAATCCTGGGAGATCCGGAGGGATTTCAGCTTCTCCTGGGAATTCCAACCAAAATTCTGGGAGTTCTGGTAGGATTTTGGCTTCTCCTGGGAATTCCAGCCAAAATGCAGGGATTTCCAGCAGGATTTCACCCTTTCCAATGGAATTCCAACCAAAATCCAGGGAGTTCTGGAGGGATTTCGGCTTCCTCTGGGAATTCAACCAAAATTCCAGGGATTTCCAGCAGGATTTCAGCTTCCCCCATGGAATTCCATCCCAGAATTCTGGGATTCTTAACGGGATTTCACCCTTCCCCTTGGAATTCCAACCAAAATCCAGGATTTTTAAGGGAATTTCACCCTTTCCAATGGAATTCCATCCTAAAATTCCAGGGATTTCTGGCAGGATTTCGGCTTCCCCAATGGAATCCCATCCCAAAAAACCCCAGGCTGATCCCGAATTCCCTTTTCCAGATGCAAAACCTTTCCCAAATATCCACCTCCGACCCAATTCCGGGGATTTTCCACCCGAAATCCGGGATTTTCACCCGGCTCTCGCCCTTCCCGTGGGAATCCCGTCCCGCTGGGAGCGCCGGGAATGCTCGGAAGAGCGCGAGGGAATCGCTCGGACAGGCGAGAAAATTCCGGGGCTTTTGGTGTTTTTTTTGGGAAGAGATTCCTGGCTCGGAGCCCAGGAGGAGCCGGAGCCGCAGCTGCGCTTCCAGAGGCTGCTCCCGGCCTTTTTCCATGGATTATTTTTGGGATGTTTCCTCTCCAGTTCCAGAGGTTTTTTTGGGTTCGGCCCCGCCTGACCCCGAGCCGGCTTTTCCGCAGGAATTCCCGGCTCCCGCTCGGATCCGCAGCGGGAACTGGGGAGGGAGGGTTGGGATCGGCCTTTCCCGAATTCCCGGAATTCCCGGAATTCCCAGAATTGTCCCATTCCTGGCCTGGAGTGCCGGGATCTCAACGATCCCAGTCCATGGGCAAGGACATTCCTGGGGTCCTGGGGGGCTTCCAGCGATGGCAAATCCATGGAAAATCCATGGAAAATCCATTGAAAAATCCATGGAAAATCCAAGGAAAATCCCTGGAAAGTCCACAGAAAATCCATGAGAAATCCATAGAAAATCCATGAAATATTCCTGGAAAATCCATGAAAGATCCATGGATAATCCATGAAAAATCCACAGAAAATCCATGGATTTCCCCAGGCCAGGCTCTCTGGGAATTCTTTCCCCATATCCCACCCAGAATTCCCATTTTTCCACCTCAATCCCTTCCCTTTTCCCCACTGTTCCCATTCCCTGTTGAATTCCCACCTTTGGCTTCCCTGGATCCCCTGAAAATCCTGGAATGTGCCCTGGGATCTCCCCTTTCCCAGCTTTTCTCGTTTCCTGGGAATCTCCGCAGGGAGGAGCTTCCCCAGATCCCAAATCCCGGCTCTGGGATCCCTTTGGGACCATCCCGGCTTTCCTGGGAATGTTGGGGGCGCGGGAATCCCAGCTGGAATCACCTTGGAATTCTGGCCAGGATCAGCCACTGACGAGCAATTAATCATTAATTAATAAATATTCCCAAATCCCTGGAATCCCAAATCCCAATTTTTGCCTTGGATCCTTCCAGCCCCACCGGGAATTTTTCCTTCCCACATTTCCCCTGCCCGGCTCATGGAATGGGCTCCGAAATTCCATGGAATTCATGGAATTCCAACCGGAGAAGCTTTGGAAGAGCCAATTCCAGCCCTGCCCTCGGGAATTCCTCGGGAATGGGCAGCGCTTGGGTCCCTTTTCCAGCGGGAGAATTCCCGGAATTCCCGGATTTCCCCCCGGTTTCGTTCCCAGGTATTTCCAGAGCCTGTACGACACCGCCGGGAACATCGGGATCCGTTATCCCGAGGGATTGACCCCCGAGGAGCAGCTGGAATTCGTCACCGACACGGCCAAGGTGGTGGGAGATGGGAATTCCTGGGATTGGGGGATTCCTGGGATTCAGGAGCCGGGAATNGGGATTCCTGGGATTCAGGAGCCAGGAATTCCTGGGATTTGGGGAATTCCTGGGATTCAGGAGCCGGGAATTCCTGGGATTTGGGATCAGGGAGGGCAAGGGGGAAAGGTGGGAAAGAGATTTGAGAATGGGAAGGGCGAGGGGGAGGCTTGGAAAAATGGGAATGAATCCCGAGGGATTTGGGAATGGGGTGGGGACACGGGGGGAGGGGGGGAAATCTTGGAGAAAAGTAGGGAATGCTGGGGCTGATCCCGCTCTTTTTCTGGGAATGCTGGGGCTGATCCCGCTCTGTTCTGGGAATGCCGGGGTCAATCCCGCTCTTTCCCGGGAATGCCGGGGCTGATCCCGCTCTTTTCCCGCCCTTTTCCCGGCAATGCCGGGGCTGATCCCGCTCTTTTCCTGGGAATGCTGGGGCTGATCCTGCCCTTTTCCCGGGAATGCCGGGGCTGATCCCGCCCTTTTCCCGCCCTTTCCCGGGAATGCAGGCCCTGGCCCAGGTGGCCACGCTGGTGGCCCGGGCGCTGTTCGTGCTCGCCGGGGGAACCGAAGGCACCGAGAGCATCCGGGCGGATCCCAGAACGGTGGGAACGGAGGCTGGGAATGGAGGCTGGGAATGGACACTGGGAATGGACACTGGGAACGGACACTGGGAACGGAGGCTGGGAACGGACACTGGGAACGGACACTGGGAACGGACACTGGGAATGCTGGGAACGGACACTGGGAATGCTGGGAACGGACACTGGGAACGGACACTGGGAATGGCAGGAATGGACACTGGGAACAGACACTGGGAACGGACACTGGGAACGGACGCTGGGAATGGATGCTGGGAACGGACACTGGGAATGGACCCTGGGAATGGACATTGGGAACGGACACTGGGAACGGACACTGGGAATGGCAGGAACGGACACTGGGAATGCTGGGAATGGCGGACACTGGGAATGCTGGGGCTGCAATCCCTGCTTGTCCTGGAATTCCCCCGATTTCCTGGGATCCCTGGATTTGGAATTCCCAGTCCTGGGATCCCTGGATTTGGAATCCCCAATTTTCTTGGAATCCTTGGAATTTTAATCCCCAATTGTCCTGGAATCCCCAATCCCCACTCCCCTCTCCCCAGGAATTCCAGCCCCTTTCCCTGTGGGAACCCCTCCCCATCCATGAATTCCCTGTCCAAAGGCCTTTTCCCACTTTTCCCTGACGGAATTCCCGTTTTTTTCCAGGTCACGCGGCTGCTCTACGGATTCCTGATCAACTCCAACAATTCCTGGTTCCAGTCAATCATCAAACCCGACCTCAAGGGGATCCTGGGTGAGGAGATGCCGGCAAATCCCGGCAAATCCCGGCATTCCCGCTTTTCCCAGCTGTGTTCCCACTTTTCCCAGCTGCATTCCCACTTTTCCCAGCAGCATTCCCACTTTTCCCACCTGTAATTCCCATTTTTCCTGTTACAATCCCCACTTTCCTGCTGTGATTCCCAATCCCCCATTTCCCTGCTCTAACCCCGATCCCACAGAATTCCCATTCCCAATCCCTGTTTTTCCCTCTTTTCCAGGCCCTTTTCCCCAGCACTCTGTGGACCCCAATCCCACAGAATTCCCATTCCCAATCCCTGTTTTCCAGGCCCTTTTCCCCAGCACTCTGAGGACCCCAATCCCACAGAATTCCCGTTTTTCCCTGTTTTCCAGGCCCTTTCCCCCAGCACTCTGTGGCTGTGATTCCCAACCCCAATCCCACAGAATTCCCGTTTTTCCCTCTTTTCCAGGCCCTTTTCCCCAGCACTCTGAGGACCCCAATCCCACAGAATTCCCATTTTTCCCTCTTTTCCAGGCCCTTTTCCCCAGCACTCTGAGGACCCCAATCCCACAGAATTCCCGTTTTTCCCTGTTTTCCAGGCCCTTTTCCCCAGCACTACGTGGCCGTGTCCAGCCCTGCCAACACCACCCAGCTGGTGCAGCTGGTCCTGGCCAACCTGACGGGCACCAGGGTCAATCTGTCCCGGGAGGAATGCCAGAATCCCGGGAAAACGCCCGGCTCCCAGCCCGAGGTGAGCGGGAAAGGCGGGAATTGCATTTTTCCAGCTCTATGAGTATTCCTGAGTTCAGGACTCCCTGGATCCCAAATTCCTGCCTCCCCTTCCCACTTTTCCATCTCCCCTTCCCACTTTTCCATCTCCCATTCCCACTTTTCCATCTCCCATTCCCACTTTTC
>JACBWW010001618.1:0-12331 GCA_020086605.1 Lanius collurio
TTTTCTCATTCATGACTCCACAAAAATTCCTTTATTTACATTAGGATAATTTTGACCCTTTTTGTCACCCAAGGGAAAATGAGATAAACTTAAAATTCTATCAGTCTGATGAAGTACAACCTACCTGTGGAAGATGCCACAGCAGGTAACTGTATGAAAGCCAAAACGATCCACAAACTCTACTTCTGTTTGCCCTTGTCCTTTACCTTTCAAATCAGAGACAAAAATTCAACACCAATGACAAAATACTGAGCATCCACAATGCAAATGAATCTTAAAACTATGCACAGGTACAATGCTGCTTCTACTGAGAATAAAAACAAATATGCACATTCATCTTCTTTTTGTTACAATGGTTGCTGCTGCTGTTTTTTTTTTAATTTAAAGCTCAATGTAAAGGATATATTATAGTCTTTATTTTTCTATTTGGAGGTACAGTATCTCTACTGATACCATGTCCTTGTAGAAACTGTGGTTCAGGCTCCCAAACTGAAGAAGTGTTTTGCTCACAGAAATCCAAACAGAGCAAACAAAAGCCAGAAGAACAGCCTGCCTGGGTGTTTCACCCCAGCATATTCTCATACTACCTTTTTTGGAAGAAGATGAATCTGTCATGAAGTGGCAAAAGCTATTTTAACTACTTTATAAATTATTATTAATTAGGTTAAATTTGCAGACAGCTGTGTACTGGACCAACTGGGCTCCCTTCTTTCTTCATCTTCTCTCTTAGTTGCTGGTTATGAAGGTGAAGATCAGCCAGCTGAGTTCCAAGCACTGCTGAATGTCTAAGAAACAAAAATAACTGTGCTAGCAACTGTGACACATGAACAAATCCAGACCTTGATATTCCAGGAGTTACTTGAAAACATTTATCAAGCAAGTAGAAATTCTCCATCTCTAATAAAATAACTCCTCAAAGTATTCCAGTCGTATAGACACTCTGTCTTCCTATCAAAACTCCTAATATATTAATATAGACAAAATGTACTTCCTTGGTTGTTTCTGACATCACTATTGAAAGTGAAATCATAAATTTACTAACAATGATAAACTATCAATCCTAATTCCTGTGTGATATCCCTTCTGTGGGTATTTTCAGTAAGGTATGTGTAAGAAAGCACGCACATAACGTGGAACGTATTCTGCCTTCTTTTGTTTTTGCCTTCTGGCAAACTGTCTTTGGAAAATAGAACCAAACAAGGCTGATCCTCTTCTTTCTATCACTGTCTCTGGCTGCTCTTCTCTGAAAGGCCTCAAAGATGGGTGTCAGGTAGGCCTAGTTTATTATCTATTTTTCATAAAAGCGCATCCTCCTCAGAGTTCAGAAAAGTCTGGAAGTAATTGCAAACAACCCTTACAGACAGTTGCCCCCTCGTTAACAAAATTATCTACTTTTTCCTTTCCTTGACCTTTCTTAACTTTCTCTGTCTTAAAAGCACTGTCATTTAGCGCAAATTTAGTTCTTAATTTTGTTCCTGTTAAAACAGATGGTAGCTCTCCCCCAAAATCTGCATCTTGAAGGTACCATTTGAAATCCAAACCAGCAAGATCTTTGCCCTTTCTCTTGGGACTCACTGAGGGCTCTTCACAAATCAGAAACCTCGGCAACAAGCAGGAAGAGGGACAAGACTTTAAACTGGCTACAGGAGTTCTGAAAGTGAGATAAGAAATTGGTCATGATCCCCTCCCCAGTGGAATCAGAGAGATGGATTCATCACATTAAGTGCTAGTCACAGAGAAGGGACAAAACTTTGAAACTATCAAAATGAAGGGTAAGAGTTGCAAATATATGGAGATCAAAATTCATTCATTTGGGAAAGTGCCTCTGCACTCAGAACAAGCATTAGAGCATTGGTTCTTATTTCAAAGGCTAGTACACAAAACAGGTGATCAGGTCATTTTCCTTACTGTAAAAAGGAACCTTATTGTAAAACCACAAACCAACCCAAACTAACCAAAATCCAGACTCACTTCTTGATGTATTATCAATTGGCTAAGTGAGGCATTAGGAAGTATTTTATACAGTTGTCTGCTGTAAAACCTCCCATATGTCCCTTGACTTGCTTTAGAAAAAATTTAAATAAGTTTCTCCTATGAAAACAAGTGGTTTAATTGTCATAATAGCCAAAATTTCTGGTTAAAGGAGGCAAAGATAATACTGTTTTACCTGTTCAAGGTCTTCATTTCCGAATGTTCCATCACCAGCACAGTATTGTCCCCAGGCAGTTCTACAATTTTGATGGGTTTAGGCACTCTTAATGTCTGTGTTTTCAGGATGGCTTCCAAACTTGCCATTTCTCCCGGAAACATTCTTCTGGCCTGCCAGATATTAAAGGAAAGCATTAGTCTCTATAAGTATCACTCACAGCTAAAATGTTAAAAAAAAAAAGGTTGGAGCAAACATTTGTTCACACACAAGATACAGCCAGAACTGGACTGTGGACCATCAGGCTTGATGATAATTTCACAGTTGCAGAAATTTCACTTCGTAAAACAGCTGAGTCAAAGCAACTTAGGTTCTGCATACACACAAAATGTCTGCAATATTCTAGTAATACAGTAAACGTCTAGGAAGCCATGGACACCATATACCATCAGCTGGGAGAGCAGAAGAATGGTGTGGGATGTACTGACATTCACGGACATCATGAATTTCCAGACCAAGTAATACAGTCAAGCTTCAAACACAGTTCTGTTTGCTGCCACAGAATCACAGAACCATAAAATTGTTAAGGTTAGAAAAAAAGCCATCTAAGATCCCCGAGTCCCACCACTACCCAGTACATGGGCACTCTGTGCCAGTGCCTGACCAGCCTCTGTGTGAAGAAATTTCCCCAACATCCAGTCTAAACCTCCCTTGACACAACTTGAAGCTGCTTCTTCTAACTTGTTCCCTGAGAGCAGAGCCTGACCCTCACCTGGCTGCACTCTCCTGCCAGGGAGTTGTGCAGAACCAGAAGGTCCCTCCTGAGCATCCTCTTCTCCAGGCTGAGCCCCTTTCTCAGCTCCCTCAGCCACTACTGGTGCTCTGGCCCCCTGCCCAGCTCCGTTCCCTTCTCGACATCCTCCAGCCCCTCAATGCCTTTCTTGTCGGGAGATGCCCCAAACTGCCCTCAGGATTTGAGGGGCGGCCGCAGCAGTGCCCAGCACAGGGGCTCGCTCACTGCCCTGCTCCTGCTGCCACACCAGCACTGGCACAACCCAGGCACGCTGCTCCCTTCGGCGGCGCCCGCCCAGCCCCGGCACCTCCGATCCCCTCCGTGCCACACCTCCCCCTCGGAATTGCTCTTCACCAACACCCGGCCGCGCTCCGTGTCGGAGGGCCGGCCTTGGCTGATGCAGCCGCCGCCAGAGTGCCCAGCCGGCCGCAGCAGCGCGGTGCCCACAGCCCGCTTCAGCGCCTCCTCCAGAGCGGCCGCCCTGAGGGGAAGCACTGGCGGGAAGAGAATTAAAGGCACGGGCAAAGGCGGGCCGAGAAGGGGCGGGCAAGGGGCGGCTGGGCCGGGGCAAGGGCGTTTGAGGGCGGCAAAGGCTGTCTGAGGGGGGCAGAGGACGTTGGAGAGGGGGCAAAGGGCCACTTAGGCGGCCAAAGGGCTGAAGGAGCCGGGCTCGTGACCCAGGCGCGGCTGTCAAAGGGCTCTCTTGCTCTTCTTATGCCAATTTGTCTGCGTGTTCACTTTTTGCTTTTGTTCATGACAGAATCAATTACAGAATGGCAGAACGTTGTGAGTTGGAAGGGACCCTCAGGGTTCGTCGAGTCCAGCTGCTGGCCCTGCACAGGACACCCCAACAATCACACCGTGTGCCTGAGAGCATTGTCCAAACGTGCACCTTGAGCTCTGTCAGGTCGGTGCTGTGACCACTTCCCTGGGGAGCCAGTGCACAGTGTTCCAGTGCACAAACACCCTCTGGAGGAGGCTTTTCCCGATATCCAGCCTAAACCTGCCCTGACACAACTTCAGGTCCCCTTAGGTCCTGTCACTGGGCACCACAGAGGAGACATCAGTGTCTGCCCCTTCTCTTCCTTCACAAAGTTGAATATAATGATGAGATGTACCCTCAGACTCATTGGGAAAGATCTCTGAGAACATCAAGTCCAGCCTGTGACTGGACACCACCTTGTCGACCAGACCATGGCACTGAGTGCCATGTCTAGTCTTTCCTTAAAGACTTGCAGGGATGGTGACTCTAGCACTTCCCTGGGCAGCCCCTTCCAGTGGCTAATCACCCTTTCTGTGAAGAAATTCCTCCTAATGTCCAACCTAAACCTCTTCTAGTACAGCTTAAGACTGTGTCCTCTCATCCTGTCCCTTGTTCCCTGGGAGCAGAGCCCAACCCCCCACCCGCCCCAGCTGAACCCTCCTTTCGGGGAGTTGTGGAGAGCCAGAAGGTCCCCCTGAGCCTCCTTTTCTACAGGCTGAGCCTCCCCCAGCTCTCTCAGCTGCTCCTCATTGGACTTGTGCTCCAGACCCTTCACCCACCTGTTGTGTTGGTGGGTGTCTTGGGTTAGTGGCCATGAGCTGGTGATCACCATCTCCCCTGCCAGTTACACTTTAGCCAGTTTGATGAGTTGGCCTTATTTTGTTCCTCATAATCTGGCACTCTCTTTGCTGTTTGGCCAAGTGTCCTTGGTTTGAAGATGTCAGCATTCTATTATGTCTGGTTTCAGTTGTTTTATTACCTCAATTTCCTTGTTTTTATTATTTTTCTATAGCTGCTGCAATTGCTGAGACATTTTAAACATATTTTATCTAATCGGGAAGCCTGGTGGTTCATCACTGTCAAGTACTTGATTTCTTGCCTTGAGATTTAGTTTAATTAGTCTGATCCCAAGGTTGGAGCTCCTCTATGGAGACAGGCAGCAAGAGCTGGAGGGGCTCAGGCTGGAGAAGAGAAGGCTCTGGGGGGACCTTTGAGCACCCTCACAAGCCTAGAGGGGCTCCAAGAGAGCTGGAGAGAGACTTTGGACCAGAGTCTGGAGTGACTGAACAAGGGGCAATGTCGTCAGGCTGGAAGAGGGCAGGCTTAAATTGGCTATTGGGAAGAAATTCTTCCCTGTGAGGGTGGGGAGGCCCTGCCACAGGTTTCCCAGAGAAGCTGTGGCAGGCCCTGTTTGAAGTGCCTGAGGCCAGGTTGGACAGGGCTTGGAGCAACCTGGGATAGTGGAAGCTATCCCTGCCCATGGTAGAGGGATGGAAAGAGGTATTGTTTAAGCCCCTTTCAACCCAAACTGTTCATGGATTCCATGAAAGCAAAGGTTCACAGAGAGCTCTGCCTGGCACTGCCATTCCTTGTGTCTCCTTTGAAAGCTTTCAGATGTTGCAAGTCTTTTCATTTTGTGTCTTGAGGAACAAGTCCCACTCCATCCTTCCATGCTGGTGTTGGTGAGGATGGAGGAGCAAGAGTGGGAGAAAGTGATGGGAGCAGTCATTGGCAAAAATGATGTGTATCTGAGAAAAGAAAGAAAGCGTCAATAAAAGTTTTTTTTAAAAGTGCTGTGTGATTCATGCTCTGTGCAAATGAACTAACCTTCTGTTTATCCTCATTTACCTCCCATTTTATTTTTCACAATATTTGCTGAAACTGGCAGAAGTTTTAGATTTTCAAAGTTTATGCTTTCAAAATACAACAGAAGCTATTCAAAACCTGTTTTGATTTTTCAGGCAAGTGATGCTGTTAAGCTGTATCCTATTATTGAGCAGAGCTACATTCCAGAAAGAGCAAAGCCAGGTTTCCTGCTGATCATATAGAACATCTTGAGCTGAAGCCAGTTCGCTGCACTGGCTTGATGGTACAGAATAAAGAACAGAGAGATGCTGCTTGATCGCTGCTAAATACCAGCCTGAGGATTTACAGCAGCCAGGATCAAGAATTAGTAAGATCCTGTGGGGGGCTCACCTGTCTGTGTCACTGGCAGCATGGAAATGGTGCTGGAGTGGAATTGCCCAGGAATGGCAGTGCATTTCCAGCGCCTTCTGAAGAAACACATTTACTCAAATGGGCCAGAACAAATCCCCTCCTGTTCCCCAGTTGTCTAATGCACATCTTTCCTGTTCCTCTGCCCGCACATGACATCAGCACTCTTGCACACTTTGTCAGCCACCCCAGTCAGGCTGTCAGCATGGGCAATGTTTGTGTCTTTGTGTGAGCAGGTCAGTTCTACAGGTCAGGCAAAACACCCCCATGAGCCCTGCTTTGGTGAGTTCCCAGCATCTGCTGAACAGCAACGTCCACTCCAGGGACACAAGAGAGATGCAGATTCACTGAGCTCTTTTGCAGCACACAGGCTGCCAGGGACACTCACAAGGCCTCAGAAATGCTCAGTGCAAACGGAGCAAAAACTTCCATTACAGCCCTGTCAGGTCCTACAAGGAACAGCAGTGCTGGACCTCTGCAGCAGCACTGACCTCCAGCTGCAGGGCAGGCACAGCCTGTGATCCAGAGGGTGCAGGTGAGTACAGGTCAGTGCAATAAAAGGGGTGTGAAGAAAATAGTCCATGAGCTATGCTGGCTCTGGGTGACACAGGGACAGGGCTATGAATAATCACACACATTGAGGCAGCTGTGGTAGCATGCTGTGTCCCAAGTGGCAACTCATGTCGGAGCCAGGCACGTGGCTCAGATACAGGGCACAGAACTGCCAGAACAGGTCCAAGTACGGAGAACTCCACTGCATTTTAAGCTGAGCAGCCACATTGTTTCTCGGGTAGGAGCTTCCCCAGTCCATGGTGCTGCAGCAGGACCCCGGTGACTTCAACAGCTTGGTGAGCCCGGGGCACTGGGGCATGGGTGTGCTCAGGACACAGGGCAGGCACACCCAGGGGAATGGAGCTCTGTGTGGAAGGGCTTCTCTTCCTTTGCCACTGAAAGGTGGAGCTGAAAACAACTGCACTAACCCAAGAGACCCGGGGCCAACCTGGTCTCAAGTAGGAAACACAAATATCCCAGCCATGCAATAGAAAGGGATGCACCTTGCCTGCCTTTACGCTTCCAGGAATGCAGTGCCTTTGAACACACAAAGTTAAGGAAAAAATCACACCAATCCCAGTTACTTGAATGCCTGTTTTCTGGAAGGGAAACATTTTCTGGTTTACAGTGACAGATAACAGGGTGATTTGATGCTGGAGATGACCTCTGCTAGCCATGCTACCAAAATCTTATCAAAAGCATCAAAATCAAATTTGAAACCATAATGTTTCCCTTTTCACTTGGCAGCATTTTGAAACAACAAATGCAGTGAGACACTCAAAGATTTGGCTCAGTTTTGACCAAATAACCCATGTTTTCACAGGATAAAGTAAGCAATGATTTACATTAAAATAAACAAAAAGTGACATGAAATGAAAGCTCCTGCTCTTAGGGAATCACAGTAGTTTATAGTTATAGACATGTCATCTTTGTTATATTTCTGGCACTCAGGGCAAAAATCTTTCAATAAATATTTCATGTAGGCAATAGCTTCTTTGCCTCTCTCTTTTCAAAAAACACTTGATAGTAGCATATAAATAGATACTGACATGTTTAAGTTATAATCTTGCCCAAAATCTATATTTGTTTCGTTTTTGTCAAGCATTCATTTCCCCAATCTTATTAAAACCCAGGAACTACTGGATTGGGAAATGCTGTCATCTGCCACAATGGAAGCAGCAATTTTACAGGAAAAACCTACAGCTACAAGCAAACATTTTAGCCATCACTGCAACGGGGGTTCAAGTTGTAGTGAGTTTCTGCCTCTTTTAACCCTCCAAAACAAGGTGATTTCTTGTTCTTTTGTGAAAATTTCTGGTCCTTCTATCTCTTAAGGCAAAGATTTTGCATTAACAAGAAAGAAGAGGAAACATCCTTACACTTATCCTAAAGTATTTCAATCCCCTACAATATTTTTCTTAGAATGTGCACAGCTTCACAGGAGAAGTACTGGGTCTCCAGTGCCTACTGATAAATTTATTTCAATGCACAAGACCTAAGCCTTGAAGAAAGGAAGACACCAGAACAAAGCAGCTTCAAATATGATAGATGCAATAAGCAGCTACAATGCTGAAACTTCTTTAATACAAAAGTTTGACACTAATTTACATAATCTTAAAATATTAAATTACAATTCAATAATGACTTACATAATCTTACAGGTATTAATCCTACATTTTAAGTCAATAAACTACACTTTAGATAGACTGGCTGGCTGAAGCAGACAACTGGTGCCAAGATTCTCCTCGCTGATTGTCAGATTCCTGTATTAATCTCTTAGTGTGGACAGCTTGTTGTGCCGTATCTGTTCCTCACCTCAGAGTAGCTGCAGCTAGACTATGATGGAGAGATAAAATTAGGCATACAAACATTTCTGCAGAGTTTAGAATTTCATGTTCTTTGCTTTAAAGTAGCCTTGAGCAAGACTCAAGAGCTTACTCCCTCCCAGAGACTGTTTTGTCTTCTAATACTCTGAGACTACTCTAAGAAGCATCTTCAAGAAAAGAAACCCCATTAAGTCAATATGAAGAACATTTCTCCACTAGCAGAAAATGCAAACTTATGTAAACCACCAAAAATACACTTAATTTGACACAAGATATTCTCTTCTCTGTGAGCCACCACTCTCCTGCTTTGCAGAAACAAATCTCAGGCCCCTTTATCACCCAAGATCTGCAGTTGAACCTGTCAATAGGCAACAAAACCAGCTCATACTCAAAGACTCTCTTTGGGATGTGTCTCGTGCTGCTGTGCATCTACAGACAGTTCAAACAAGGGAAATCTGAGGGCTGAACAACCTCTTTGGCTGAGGTTTGCAAAAATCAGAGGCAGTCCATGAAGCACCTGAGGATATATGCCAATTCCACAAGGTTTCCCTTTTTCTGCTGGAGCCGAGCCTGGGACTTGGCCTTGCCTGGCTGCAGACCTGAGAGCGTGGCCGTGGCTCAGGGCTGGTGATGCCAATAAAGCAGAAAAAGAGGACTGTATGGAGATCCAGTTCTAAAGTTGTGAAGTTGGGTGTAATGGCATATTCCAAGTAACTGGGACTCAGAACACCACCACTTCAGGGTGCTCAGAGACTGTGAGACCAGCAGAGCTCTTTGCAGAAATTTTCACTTTTCTGCTTTGGAGTGACTGCTCTTAAAATGAATGTTTATGTTAAAAATAGAGCCCGCAGCATCCTGTGGATCCTCGGGTGATCAAGGGCTCCAGGCCTCTGCAACCTTTTTCTTACCTGCTACTTTTGTTACATGTGTGGCACAATTACCTACACAGTCCCCTAAGGAGCTGACATTGCTGGTTGCCAATTGTTAGTTATGTCCTTGCTGTGAACGAAAGGATATGGCTAATTGTATTATTTTTTCTTTACAGACTAGTCTAAAAGAAAGAAAAAAAAGTTCTATTTAAAATTTTCAGAAATTCTGTTTTGGAGAACTATTAATATCCAGAAACACTTTTGCTTTCATTGTCTGCACTGTGTCTCAAACTTGTGTTTAGGACACCAATAATTACCCTTTGATATTTGTTCATCATCTTTTGTGAAGCTGCTTTTTCACACTGAAGGGGGTGAGGCACTGGGCCAGGCTGTGCAGAGGCTGTGGATGCCCCATCACTGGGAACATCCAAGGCCAGGTGGGAACAGGGCTCTGAGCAACGTAGTCTGGTAGAAGATTGCTCAAGTTGGAGCAAGATGATCTTTAGGGTCCCTTCCAAGCCAAACCATTCACAAACCGCCCTAATACTGTAAAGTTAAATTTATTTGAGTGTATGTACAAGATTCCATCATTCTGTGATCCCCACTGGCCACTTGACAGTGACCCCTGGGCTCCTGTGAATTGTGATGTCACTGCCCACTTTCCAGCTGGAACTTCCAGCACCCAGCACAGGGGACAACACAGCCATTCGCCCTTGTGCCCACACAGGCATCACCATGCTTGCCACCTGCTCCCTGATACTCCCAGCAATCCTGAACGTCCTGGCTTTTGCCATCCATTCCTGCATGATGCTCACATTTGTCCTGAGGAGGAAGGTACATTGCCATTCCATGGGGAGGGACACCACCTGCCTCTGTGGGGATGGTGTGGGACAGGGAGCCCACTCCGAGGTTTTGCTACATATGCAGGCTGCCAGAGACCAAGAGGAAGAGATGGAAGTGGATGCGGAGGAGGAGATGGAGGAAGAGATGGAGGTGGATGTGGAGGAGGAGATGGAGGAAGAGATGGAGGTGATGGGGAGGAGGAGATGGAGGAAGAGATGGAGGTGGAAGTGGAGGCAGAAGAGACTGGAGAGGAAGAAATGGAAGTGGATGTGGAGGAGGAGATGGAGGAAGAGATGGAGGTGGATGTGGAGGAGATGGAGGAAGAGATGGAGGTGGAAATGGAAGAGCACATTGAGGGCATGGATGTTGATGGAAAAGATGAGGAGGAGGACATGGTCTTGGGATGAAGACCGACTCCAGCGATAGGACAGGCACGTGCTCCCCCACAGGCAGAGTGGGTCCCCTGCTGCCAGGCTGGGGCTGGGCTGGGTGCCCCGCTCAGGGACATGGTGCCCCGGGGTGGGGTGGGTTCTGGCAGCACAAGCACCATCCCCACCCTGTCCTGCGCTCGCTTTGGGTCACACAAGCCCCATGCCAGTGCCTGGGGCCCGGCCCCCAGCCCCAGCCAGGCTCAGTGCTGGCAGCAGGGTCCTGCTCTGCCAACATGTCCCAGGCTGGGGACACAGGGAACCGCCCTCCGTGCCTCATTGGAATGACCCTGTCACTTGCTTTTCTTCCAGGACTCATGGAGATCCAGGGCAGAGATGGCACCCTTCTGTATAGAAGTTTTAGTGTTTGTTGTCTTTGGTATATAGGTTTTAGGGGTTTGTTTTTTCTTCTGTAAATACATTTAATATATTTTTGTTAGATATATAAATACCTTTTGCAGATTGTTGTTTTTCCAAAAGTTCTTACAATAGAAATATGTTCTGAAGTTCATTTTTGTTGCTGTTCTTCTGTGAATAAACAATCTTTATTTTTCACAACCCAGTTTTCTTTGCATTTTCTTTCTTCCATGGACCAAGACTTCCTTTGGAAACCTCCTCTGTCACCAGACTCTGGTACAAGCATAATGCCAATTGATCCTCATAGTTAAAGGCATGTTGTTTACTGGCACAAATTTGTCCCGTGAACTTTCTAGCACAGCAAATGTCAGCACTCACATACAAACTTATACAAACTCCTTGTTCCTTTTGGTTTTATTTGGGTTTTTTTATCTATTTGTTTGATTGGTTTGTGTGGGTTTGTTTGGTTGGTTGGGTTTTTGTCCTTTTCCGTTTGAGTTTTTCATTTGCTTTTTTATAAATGACTGGTGAAGTTGGCACAGCCAAAGTCAAGAAAATGTAAACCAGGTTCAACTTTCCAGAAATTACTTTTGAATGGGTTTAGCTGCATCCTCGAGGCTCAGGATCATCAATATATTTGCATGTTTTGCTCTGCACCATCAGCCCACCCAGACTCTGCTCGGTGTTTCACAAATGGAGAAGACAATGGATGCTGTGCCAAGCTTCCTTTCAAAGAGCAAAGACCATCGGTTACTGCACTTTCCATCTCCATCAGTTGTTTCCAGGGCAGAGGAAGATCTTTAGGGGGTTACAATGAGCCCAGCACCATGGAATCGACTCCAGCATCTCAACATTTCCCATGGGCTCCATGCCCATGGCTTAGGAGACTGTGAACACAGCCGGTCAAAGGCCCAGCTTTGCCTCCCATTTCAGGGGAAGAAAGAGGAACAGTTTTGTTGGGGCTCAACCTGAAATGACGTTTTACCATTTCAGATTGTTCTCACAGCTTTGGAGAGGAGAAACAACTCTGTTCCTGCCATCTGCTGGCCCTTGGAATGCACACAGGAGCCCATGCATCACTTCAGGTGAACCCAAGTGGCCACATCAGTTTGAAAGGGCAGCTGTTGTTTTGCGGTTGCCTTCCTTGGCTTGTTAAAGCCCCTCCTACCTGTACTACAGCCTGTGCTTGAAGCCACAGAACTGCCATCCTGGAGAAAAGGCATCAAAAGCTTGACAAAGGGTGAAGGGAACACTTGGATTAGCCCTTTTCCCAAGAGGTTTCTTTAGCTGAAGTTGATAACCAGGACCAGACTTGACAGCACAGCACGAGTTTGTGGTTGTTTTATTTCTCACATCCTCAGTCCTACGTGGGACTCGGGTGCTGCAGAGGCTCCGGCAAGGCATCAAAGATGCCTGCCCCACACCCAGGGGTGGCACAAGATCTCCTCCAGCGCTGGCCTGTCCGCGGGGTGCTTGGACAAACACCAGCGGATCAGATGTTGGCACTCTGGGGACAGAAGCCAGAAAGCACCGGTCACTC
>JACBWW010001619.1:0-12323 GCA_020086605.1 Lanius collurio
TTCTTGTTTCTCAAAACAACTCTGCAGGTGCAAGGACAGAGGACTCAACTGTCCTTCTCTGCTGTGCTTTGCCTGTGTGTGAAAGAGATAACTCCCACGGAGTGTGAGAAAGCTGAAGGATTTCTCAGGAAAACCTTCTCTGCCAGCTTTTTAGCAACCATATTTTTAGAGAAAAAGTACCAAAACGTCACATTTGCCATCCGTCTGCAGGATCCTTTACAGGAGGAAGGAGCAAATTCAGCAAAAAAGGGGTCTGGTTGGTAATGGCCAGTTACCGACCAGAGTCCATTTCAGATACCAATTTGGAATAGGCAGAGAGATCCTCCAGCAGTGTCATGAGAACCCATTTATATGTCCAGTCATTAATTCTAAATAGCTTAAAGAATTCTACATCAGTAATTAATTCTAGACAGTATTAAAGCTTTACATTCTACAATAACAATCTAACTCCATAATATAAGAACTTAAAATTCTGTATAACAATTTGACTCTATAATATAAGAAACTTAAATTTCTGTATAATAATCTGACTCTATAATATAAGAAGCCTAAAGTTCTGCATAACAATCTGACTCTATAATATAAGAACTTAAATTTCTGTATAACAATATAAGAAACTTAAAGTTCAGTCTCTATTAAAATTCAGTCTCTGCTTGTAGAAGGGCCAGGCTGAGGATGGTCATCAGTATCTGTCTGTGGGAACACCGAGGCTGGTGCATCTCGCCTGCAGACTGGCCAGCGGGCGGCGGCGGACCGGCCCGAAGATCGGCGAGCTCCGCCGGACCGGCCGCTGCAGGGTCTCCCAGCCCGCAGCCCCCCCGCTGGAAGGCGAGAGCGGCGCTGGGGCCGCGCCGCCGCTTATGCAGGCAGCGGCTGCGGCTTAGAGAGTAGAGCAGCTTCCAGACCATCCGTAGTCGCAGCGTCTCTCGCCTGCTCTCTGGCAGATTTTAAGACAGACAGTGATCTCGGCTGTGTTGTTATGTCCCATCCCCGCAGTGCTCGCTTCTGCCTCGCTGCTCGGGTAAAGCAGCCGCCGGGCACTCCTTAAGTCTCTCAAAGTCCGATCTGCGTCCCACAGGGCAGCAGAGCCCTCCGGGCCAGCACGGCCGCAAACCCGCTGGGCGACCAGCAGAGGCATTTCGGAACTCAGATTCCGCCCCGCAGCTGCCTGGGTGTGGGGGGGGAGGGCCGTGATATTTTTTGCTCGTCTGCTAGTTTAGGAAGTTATGGTCAGCGGGTTCGAGTGATGAGGACTTAGCATTAACAGGTACGACACCCCACAGGGGTATTAAACCATCATAGGGACCTTTGTATGCGGGAGTAGCAATAATCTCTTCAGTATGAAGGGAGTATTTCTCAGCAAAATCGTCTACTGACTAACCGAAGCGCATCCCTCTGTGCGGAGTTAAAATTCGGTTCTCGGGGGGGTTCAGAGCTCCGGTCTCTTCGGGAGCACGGGCTCGCAGCTATAGGCATTCGATTAGTAAGGTCTCTGCCTGGCAGCCTCAGCAGGATACCTGGTTGCTCTCTCATATTACAGATACGCTCCCCTCTGTTCCCCCTGGACGCCTCCCCACAGTTCTTCACCTACTCTCTTCCACGCCGACGACTCAAACACTTGCGCAGTTTCTAACATCAGACTATGCCATTTCACCCAAAATAACAACTCTGTCAGTTCAGCCCGTGTAACCTTAAAAAGTCCATCCGCCCCGCCGGGAGACGCAGCCTCTCCAGGCTCGCCTTTTCTACCGCTGATACGGTGAAAACTCATCCTGACCAGACCTCAGTCTGCCTGACTTCTCCGTCAGAGGTGGCCACCTTCCTTACCGTCTCTCTTGGACGCCGGGGTACTTCTCACACTTCCTCTCTCGTCCGCTGTGGTGCTCACTCCGGGGTCACCATTTGCCGCGGCCAGAAGCGGGGGGGAGCAATCGACACCAATATGATGGATCTAACATACTCCCCTTATTGTTGTACATTACACCCAATTATACAGTTCTCTCGGTCCCATCCAGGCGGTCGTGTCATTCCCCTATTGGCCCCAAGTGTATACTTCATGCTTTCTATTGGTTATAGGTGGAACGTGTATTTTCTCTATTTGTCTCAGGTAGGTAAGCTGTGTGTCCCTTGTTCTAAGGCCTATGTACTGTTACAGGGCCCTTAGGGCCCCAGCACCTTTTCCTGATGGACAAAGGGGAACGCAACTCAGCTGCGGGGCGAGCTGGGCGCTCCGTGAGCGGCGCTGGAGCAGTGCCGGAGCAGCGGCGGCCCCACCCCGCCCGTCCTGCCCCACTGCGGCCCGGTCCGGTGCCGAGCGCTTGGGCAGGCAGGCACTCGGGATGCTCGGGCAGCGCCGCGGGATGGGCGGGCACGATGGAGCCGCCTGAGGGCTGGGACCCCTATGGGCGGCCGGCCCGGCGCATGCAGTGGCTAGTCAGCGCTCTCGCCTACCACTACGGGCTGGACCGTGGCATGGAGAACGAGATCATCGTGCTGGACACCGGCCTGGACCAGTACCTGCAGGAGATCTTCCACCACCTGGATTGCGCCGGGGCGGGCCGCATCCACGGTGAGGATTTCCGCACGCTGTGCCGGGTGCTGGAGCTGGAGGAGCCGGTGGACCCCGAGGAGTGCGCAGGGCTGTGGGACAGGCTCTCAGCCAAGCTCACCTTCCGCCAGTTCAACGCGCGGCTCTGCGGCCACTTCAGCGCCCGCGCGGGGCCATGGCTGCCGCTGGGCCAGGAGAGCGAGCACATCAAGACCCAGATCTGCCTGCGCAGCCCCCTCCGCCGCCGCCGCACCCACCCCGCTGGCCGCAGAGCTGCGGGCAGTGCTGAGCGGCGGCCGCCGGGGCCCTGCTCCTGAGAGTGCTACGAGGAGATCGTGGCGCTGGAGCAGGCCGAGGACCGCATCGCCAAGCTGGAGGAGGAGAACGGCAGCCTGCGGGAGCTGGTGGAGGACATGCAGGCCGCCCTGCAGAGCAGCCATGCGCGGTGCCTGGCGCTGCAGGTGAGTCCGGGGTGGCTTCTGCACCGGCTTCCCAGGGGCCCCAAGTACTACAGGAAAGATGCTGCTCTCGGAAAGTCAGGGTTAGAAACCCCTCTGCCTCCAGACTGAGACCAAAGTTGCTCATTCATCCTCGGCAACAACTTTTTAGCAAAGTTTAGTTACAGGGAGGCTTTAAGGAGAAACGTATCTTCGCCAGTGTGCCATTAAATATAGCTGTGGGATAGGCTGATGAGCACTCTGTTAAAAGTGTAGGGGAGCTCAGCTTAACAAACCCAAGCGTACAATGCTGCTGCTTCTATTGCACTTTCAGTCAGGATGTGCTGATACCATTTACTGGATCTGCACCACTGCAGGGTTTTTCCTGAAGTGGGAAAGAACTTCTGGAGTCTTACCTGTACAAGCACATACTGTGCCTCAGTCATAAGTGCCTCAGAAACCTTAGAAGCACATTTTCTTCAGAGCATGGTGACAAGATTTCAGCGTTGGAGCCAGTTCTGCGGGCAGGCTGATGAATAGTCTCAGGCTCCTCTGCAGAGCCCCATTAATTCTGGGGCTGGTTTCTGCTGCTTCTGCTGTAGTGGCTGGAGTGAAATACATACACACTTAGCAGCAGTTAAATTACTCTGGCATGAAATAGTGTGGAACAGGCAGAGCAGTGAAGGGCAGCAGGGACCAGTTGTTCTGGCAGGTCTGATCAGGTCTGATTTGATACTAACACAGGACTCACAGAACTGCTCCATGTGTGTCGCTTCCACTTGCGTTAGCTGGCTGCTCCTCTTCACAAGTCCATCATGGCAGGTCAAAGCCACTTTTACCATTTTCATCAGAAAAGGGAAAGTAAGTCTGAAGCAAACATGAAGTCACCAGTCAGAGGCCCCAGGCAAAATCAAAGGGACAAAGAAGAGAGCTCCAGGACACCCCCAGCTGCTCCCTGCTCTCTTCTTCTGAACACAACTTCATGGGAATGATCTTTTTCAGCACACTACTCGACTTCTGAGTACAGACCAAAGTAATGACATTGAAGCCATACAGAAACTTGTGCAATAACATAATAGCAAGTAGTTTGAAAACTACATGTATAGCTAGGTGTTAAAAACTACTTTCCAGAGATTTTTTCCTTGTCTCTTTATTTGGCAAAGGTCAATGTTGGGGTTTGGGAGTTTTTGTTTTTATTTCCTCTCGAGGAATTTTCTCCCATACTATGTTACCATGTCAACAAATGACTGGGTACTCGGGGGAAACAAAAGAACTTGCCACAGAGGGGAGGGGCCAATCTGGGCCCTACTGTCCTCACCTGGGTGTGTGCTCAGCACTCTGAGACTTGGTGTGGAGACGGGAGAGACTCTCTCGTCAGCACTGCGGGTTTTCCTGCCGTCTTTCCTCTCTGCTGGAAGAACCCCGGGATCCAGAGCCTGGCCTTCCCTGCCTCGCTGGGAGCTGAGCTGCAGACCCTGCTGCCTCAGCCTTCGCTGCTCTGCAGCCCTGCCCGTCCCCGCCTGCCGAGACCTCCGGGGATTCCTACCACAGCTCCGCAGCTCGATACATCTCGCCTGCCACCCAGAATTTGTGCTCCTACTGCGGCCCCAGCCTGCCTGGCCAGGAGAGCCCAGACAGACCCCAGGATCAGCTGCCCAGGGAGGTTTGTGAAGTCCTTCTTGCACCCCTTCGCAGATCCCGGGCGACCATCACTGCGTGCTCCCCGGGCTCGCTCCGGAGCGCCCCCTGCAGCCGCGGGGGAACCATCGCACCTGCCCTGCTCACCGGGAGCCGCCAGCGCCCCTGCTGGCTGTGACTGGAACTGCACCAAAGGGGAAAGGGCCTGACAGCCGAGAGAGGCTGCACTGGGTTTGTGGTTCTGTTTGTTGTCACCACTGCAGTTATTGTTGTGTGTTTGCCTGTTTATACATCTGTAATTTAGTAAAGAACTGTTATTCCTATTCCTTATATCTTTGCCTGAAAGCCCCTTAATTTCAAATTTATAATAATTCAGAGAGGAGGGGGTTGCATCCTTCACCTCAAGGGACGCTCCTGTCTTCCTTAACAGACATCTATCTTTTCAAACCAAGACACTGGCACAGCCCCAGCAAGGCTGGGCACTGGCACCCCCTTGTCCTGCCCTCAGCATCCCCCCCACATCCCAGTGGCCTCAGGGATCTGCTGCAAGGAGTCCCTGGGGAGCCTTGCTCATCAATGGCCCCGGGGGGCTCCTCAGTGCTCCCAGGGACTGCAGCTTTTTCAAAGGACTTTGGCTTTGCCTTTGGCCTGGCAGTCTCTGAGAGCTTTGTGCAATGCTGGCCTCCAATTATCTGCTCTAATGAGTCCCTGGAGATTCTCTGTCAGTACCAACACTCACGGGACTCATTAATGCTTCAGGGTACTTCAGGTTTTTAGTGTTCTTTCCACACTGACTCTGAGTGAGCTTTGTGCAATCCTGGCCTCCAATTATTTCCTTTAATGAGTCCCTTGAGATTCTTTGCATTGACACTCAGTGGGGCTCATTAATACTTTGAAATACTCAGGGTTTTTAAGGTGGTTCAGATTTCCTTCCCACACTGAGTCTCTGAGAGGTTTTTGTGCAATCATTGATGCCTGAAGTGACCCCCTAAAAACAGAGATTAGAGAAGAATAAGAGAATAAAAGTAGGTATTTATTTGAAGGGCCTTCTAAAGTCCTTGGGGAGTCCAGAGGCTACTGCCAAACTGGACCCCAAGATGGACTGTGGGTCACAAGTTCTTCACACTTTTATGAGTTTAGTTCATTTGCATATCAGGGTTAATTCTCCAATTAAAGCTTCAGTTAATGATGTAATTTCCCCAATTTCCCCCCCTTCCTTTAGAGGCTTTTGGTTTATAATTTTTAGGCCTAGGATGGTCTGAGTGTCCTTGGAGAGCAGGCCTGGAGAGGCTTTGTTCTGCCTGCCTTGCATGAGAGAGCAGAATTGAACAGGCTACAAGAAACTGCAGTTACACACTAGGCAGTACAGGATTTGAAAAAGATGAAAGTTAAAACCTAAGGCATCATTCTGCCTCTTTAGAGGCTTCACAAGGCCTCTACCTTTTTGAGTCTCTATTCTAAATATTCTAAATATCTACTAATAATATGTGTCTGACAGCAGCATACATCTAACCATAGGATATATAAACAAGAATTATGATTACAATTATTGTGAACAATTCTTTAAACCAGGTCCACTTTGGTAACCACAAAATCAGGATGTGGAAGATATAATCAGAGCTCAGTGTGTTATCTTTGAGTGCTACCTAATGTATGATCTGAATTCTCAAAATGTAAACAAATTCTGCTGATCTTTCCACTTTGATTTACATGTCAGTTGTTAGTTCTGTATCCAAATGAATGTCTTTGGATACACTTTGGACTGGAATCATATGCAAATTTTGGATCCAAACCTGAGTCAGGGTTACCAATTCTTTAGATAAGAAGCACAGGAAAAGAATCCTTTAAATGATATCATCTTTGTTTGTATCAGGCTCTGTTTTCTCAGCTGTTTCAGGAGCAGAAGCCTTCTTAACTCTGGAGTAGTGAATCCAGGCTCCTTTGCCAGCGACTTTGGCTGCGGTGAGGGTGGTCAGCAACATCTGGAATGGTCCTCTCCACTTGGCCTGGAGAGGGTCACTGTCCCAGCCCTTAACACAGACCCAGTGTCCAGGCTGGAAGGGATGGGCAGGGGTGTCCAGTCCTGTGGGTCTGGATAACACCATGTAATTCTGGAGCTTCTGCACAGTGGAACCTAAAGCCATTGGATATCTCTGTACATCAAGTTTCCCCCTCACATGAATCTCAGCTGGAACATGCAGAATTTGATATGGCCTGCCATCCAGTATTTCATAGGGACTGATGTTGTCCCTCTGCCTCGGTTGTATGAGGATCCTCAGTAAAGCTGTAGGCAAGGCCTGAACCCACCTCATGGATGTCTCTAAAGCCTAAGGCATCACCAGAACCTCACTGGGCTCTCCAGGGTTCCACGAGGCCCCTCTGTGACACACTGGAGCTGCAGTTCAATGAGGTTCCATAACCTCCCTGGGGTCTCTGGGCTTCAATGGGGCACGCCCTTCTCGCATTGGAGCCTTGGTTCCATGAGTTCCATCCACTGGCAATGGCTGTCTGTGTTCCCTGAGGCCCAGCTGTATCACATCAGAGCCTTGCTTTCATTAGGGTCCAATACCTCACTATGGTCTCCTGGGTTTCATGAGGCCCCACTGTGTCACAGGGGCCCCGTGCTCCCATGAGCCATGGAAACATCCCAGTGGCACCTGGATTCCATGAGACCCCACTGCATCACAAGGGACACTTGGTTCCATCAGATTGCATTGTGACACAATGGTCTCCTGGGTTCCATGAGGCTGCACTTTGGAACAATGGACACTGAAATCCAGGAACAGTGGCAATGTCCAAGTGGCACCTGGGTTCCATGGGGCCCTGCTGTGTTTACAATTGACACTTGCTTCCGTCATAGTCCATTCTTTCACAAGAGTCTCCTGGGTTCCATGAGGCCCTGCTGTGTCACACTGGAGACAGGATTCCATGAGCCCTGGCAAGGTCCCAGTAGCACCTGGGTTCAATGAGGCCCAGGTGTCCCATGATGGACACTTGGTTCCATGAGATTCCATAGAGTCACAATGGACTCCTGTGTGGAATCAGTCCCTGCTCTGTAACGCTCAAGCCTTGGTTCCATTAGGTTCAAACACCTCACTGTGGTCTCTTGGGTTCCATGAGTTCACACTGTGTCATATCAGGGCCTTGGTTCCATGAGGTTCCATAGCCTCACTGTGGTGTCTTTGGTTCAGTGAGGCTTCTCTTGGTCACATTAGAGCCCTGCTTCCATTGGGTTCCAGAACATCACCATGGTCTCCTGGGTTCCAAGCAGCCGCCCTGTGTCACATTAGAGCCTCTGTTCCAAGAGATTTCATGGCCTCACTATGGTTTCCTGGGTTCCATGAGCCCCCATTGTGTCCATTTAGAGCCTTGGTTCCGTGCAGTTCCATACCCTCACTATGGTTTTGGGTTCCATAAGGCCCCCTAATGTGTTACTTTAGCATTTTGGTTCCTTGAGATTCCATAGCATCAAGGTGGTCTGCTGTGTTCCATGACACCCCACAGTGTCACATTTCAGGCTTGGTTCCATGAGGTTTCAAAACCTCACTGTGGTCTCTTGGTTCCCTGAGGCTCCTCTGTGTCCCATTAAGTGTTGGTTCCAGTGGGTTCCATAACCTCGCAACAGTCTCCTGCATTCCATAAGCAGCCTCTGTTTCAAATTTCAGCCTCAGCTCCATGAGGTTCCATAACCTCCTTGAGGTTACCTGGGCCCCATGAGGCCCTGCTGGGACACACTGGAGCCTTGCTGCCATGAGTTTCCCTAACCTAACTATGGTCTCCTGGGCTCCATGAGGCCCAGCTTTGTCACATTAGAGCCTTGGTTCCAGAAGATCCCATCGTTTCACAGTGGTCTCCTATGTTCCACGAGGACCTCCTGCGTCCCACTGGAGTTTTGGTTCCATGAGGATCCATCAGCTCATTGTGGTCTCCTGGGTTCCATCAGGCCCCTCTGTTTCACATTGGAGACTCGGTTCCATGATGTTCCATAACCTCACAATGGTCTCCCGGGCCCAATGAGGCCCCACTGTGTCAAATCAGAGCCTTTCTTCCAAGAGATTCCATGGCCTCAAAATGATCTCCTGGATTTGGTGAGGCCCTGCTGTGACCCATTTGAGACTTGGTACCATAAGTTTCTGGCACCCAGCTATGGTCTCTTGGTTCCATGAGGCCCAGCTGTGGGAGACTGGAGCTTTGGTCCCATGAGATTCCATAACCTCACTTGGATCTCCTGGGATCCATCAGGCCCCACTCTGACACAACTGAAACTTGGTTCCATACAATTTCATTGCATCACAGTGGCCTCCTGGGATCCACGAGGCTGCACTTTGGAACAAATCCAGGAACACTGGCAATGTCCAAGTGGAACCTGTTGGATCAAAAGCTTCTCTGCACTCAGACCCAGAGGGAAGCCAAAGCACAGGGGTTGAATTAAAACCTTTGGAGAAGCTGAGATACATGAAGACACACCACAGCTAACAGAAATATAGATTTTTAACTTATAGTAGAAATATATGCCAAGTGCCTTCAAAAGTGCCTTGAACATTAAAAAGCTGCAGCAAAGACCTTAAACACAGTTCTTACTGCAGAAGTGTTACCTCTTCACAGAATTCTTTACTTTAGACAAAATATAGATAGAACTACACTGTTCACATTTTTTAGATCAAATGTTCACATGAACAATAAGAGTTGATAGAAACTATATACACAAATTTATGTAATACCTACGGAACCCTTGTGTAAGACTTAGGACTGTTAGAATTAGACTAGGATAGGTTAAGAAAAAAAAAACTAGAATCGTGTGTTAATCTTATTGGTCAATTAACAAATATAATCCACACTTCTGTAAGAAAAAATATATAGAGCATATAGAAGGAGAAGGAGCTGTTTTCTGCCTGCTGTTTGCTGTTGCTGCTTGACTTTCTCATGTAACCCTCTGCAAACTCTGCCTCCAAGAAATCTGTGAGACTATGAAATAAAGAACTTAGCAGAACAGCAGTCACCTCTGCTCTCTTAAATTGGTTCAAGAAGGAAGGGTATCCCATCAAAAGCCCAGCAGAATCTGTGTTCCGTGTGGCCCCACGGTGTTTACAACTGACACTTGCTACCACTGTAGTCCATTGCTTCACAACGGTCTCCTGGGTTCCATGAGGCCCAGCTGTGTCACACTGGACACTGGGTTCCAGAGGCCCTGGCAAGGTCCCAGTGGTACCTGGGTTCAATGAGGCCCAGCTGTCTCATGACTGACACTTGATTCAATGAGATTCTGTTGTGTCACAATGGTCTCCAGGGTTCAATGAAGTCCCACTTGGTCACAAAGGAGCCCTGGTTCCCTGAAGTTTCATAACCTCACAATGGATTATGGGGTTCCATGAGGACCCACTGTCTTACACCGGTGCCTTGGTTCCATGAGGTTCCATAACCTCCCTATGGACTCCCTCCTGAGCTGCATTAGGCTCTGTCACACTGGATCCTTGGTTCCATGAGGTTCCATACGGTGACTGTGGTCTCTTGGGTTCTGTGACACAACACTGAGTCACAACAGAGCCCCGGATCCATGGGGTACCAGAACCTAACTGTGCTCCCTTTCATTTCATGAGGCCTCGCTGTGTCACACTGCAGCCTTGGTTCCATGAGGTTCCAGAACCTCCCTCTGGTCTGTTGGGTTGCAGGATGCACCCTTGAGTCACACTGCAGCCTTGGTTCCAGGAGGTTCCCAAAGCTCCCCAAGCTCTCTTTATCCCACCAGGCTCCGCTGTTTCCCATTGCAGCCTCTGTTCCATTGCATTTCAATACCTCACTGGGGACTGTTGGGTTCCATGAGGAGCTGCTGTGGAACAATGGACTTTTGGTTCCATCAGTTTCCTCTGTGTCCCAAGGGTCTCCTGGGTTCCGTGAGGCCCCGATGTGTCCCAATGGAGCCTTGGTTCCATGAGATTCCATTGGCTCACCAGGGTCTTTTGGGGTCTTTGGGCTGCGCTGTGTCACAGTGGACACTGGGTTCCACCTGCCCTGGCAATGTCCACGTGGTTCCCTTGGCTGGGGTCCGTGATGGGGCAGAGATCCACCTGCAAGCCCTGCAGGATCCCACACTGGAGCAGATGGATTCCCAAAGGAAGCCGTGCCCCCGTGGGAAGCCTGTGCTGGAGCAGGCTCCTGGCAGGACCTGTGGAACCCTGGAGAGAGGAGCCCACCTGGAGCAGGTTCCTGCCATCATTTATGATCCCATGGGGTCCCACACTGGGGCAATTCCTGAAGGACTGACCCTGTGCCTGGGACTCACCCTGGAGGAGGGAAGGATCCGACTCCTCTTCCTGAGAAGGACCCTGACCCCCATTCCTGTCTCCCTGCGCTGCTGGGAGGGAAGAGGGAGAGAATTGGGAAGAAAGTGGGACTTGGGAAGGAGGGAGGGGTTGGGAAAAGGTGCTTTAGGATTTCTTTTCCTTCTCATTTTCCCACTCTGCTTCTGACTGGGGATAAATCCAATTAGGATCCCCCAGTCGAGTCCCTTTTGCCCAGAATCCATGAGGGATCTCTCCCTGCCCTTCTCCTAACCTAAGAGCCTTTCCTTTTATTTTATCCCCATCCAGGTGTGCAGGGGAGGGATGGAACAGATCTGGGGGCACTGGGAATCCACCCAGGATCATCACACCCCCTCCCAGCCATGGGAATCAGCAGAGGTTCCCATTTAGCAGGGTATAGAACCCAGAACAGGAAGGTTAGGAATCACTGAGAAAATCATATCCGTTGGGAAAGGGACAGTCTCCAGCACACCCAGAGATGGAACAGCCACGAGCCTGAGATTTGGCTCCATGGCATGTCTGGAATCCTCCAGGATGATCCTGTTCCATGCCTCTCGTGATGATCTGGATGAGGGGATTGAGGACCCCTCAGTAAATTTATGGATGAGCCCAAGTTGGGTGGGATGTGGATGTGCTGGAGGGCAGGAAGCTCCGCAGAGAGATCAGAACAGGCTGGAGCCATGGGATCCATGGGACTGATGGCGTGGGATGGGCCCAGGAGGGTGTCAGACACAACAGGGCCAAGTGTCAGGGACACAACAACCCCATGGAATGTTCCAGGCTGCGGGAAGAGCAGCTGGGAAGTTGGGAAAGGACCTGGAGGTGCTGGGGACAGTGGCTGGATGCCAGCCCAGCTGTGCCTGGGTGTGTCCATGTGTGTCTCCACGTGTCCAGGTGTGTCCAGGTGGTCAGTGGCACCCGGCTTGGATCAGGAATCGTGTCTCCAGCAGGATCAGGCCAGGGATTGTCTCCCTGGACCTGGCACAGGTGAGGCCCCACCTGGAATCCTGGGGCCAGTCCTGTGTCCCTCACAAGGACATTGAGGGGCTGGAGCGTGCCAAGAGCTGGGAACGGAGCTGGGGGAGGGGCTGGAGAACTCCTCAGAGTGCTGGGGGTGGGTCAGGTGGGACACCAGGAGGAATTTTTCCATAAAAATGCGTTATTAAACATTAGGATGGAGCAGGGAAGGGGGGTGGGTATCCAGCCATGGAGAGGTCCAGGGAACACCTGGATGTGGCCAGACCTGCGATACTGGGATAGCCAGATGTGGGATACTGGGACAGCCAGACCCAGGACATTGGGGTGGCCAGAGCTGGGATATTGGGATAGCCAGACCTGGCTCAAGGAGAGGAACCCGCAGTGGCCGACAGTGACCTGGAGACGGGGCCGGTACAAACAGAG
>JACBWW010001620.1:0-12320 GCA_020086605.1 Lanius collurio
GGGACATCCCCCAGACGCAGCCGCTCCCGCCAGCGACGTCGGGCCTCAACTCGCACCTCAAAAGCAGCACGTAGTGTCACCTTTTCTTTCTAGTCCCATCTGTTCTCGTCTGTAAGTGAAGGTAAGCAAGGTCAGTACAGGCACCTTGGGATTTGCAGGTCTCTGAGGAATCAGTGCTAAATACCTTGATTTCTATGTTACCACGTATTAAGTGAAAAGTCCCCAAAGGGTGTGGCTAATTAAAATGGACACTTGTTCCTGCCTTTAGACTCAAACCTCAGATGTTTCCCCACTGTATCCCCTTGAAAGTGAACCACTCCTTAATGGGCTTGGATACGTTTAGGGAGACATGAAGAGCAAGGTGCTTCTTAGGGAAGCTGTCTTTGAAAAAGACATGTGCTGGGTTGCTCTCCTTGAACAATCTGATTTCAGTAAAGCCAAAAGGAAGAAGAAAGAAGAGAGTGAGACACTGCCTCAAGTGTCTGAAGACATCCATTACGATATTGCTGCTGATTTAAACGACTTGGTTGGACTTTCAAAGAACAAACCGGAACAAATTGAGGAAATAGCCTGGGACAAAGAGGATGCACAGGACTCTGCCCCAGTGACCATCTGGGACCTTTGCCTGGGAATGACGTAGCTCAGGAGTCGAGTGCTTTCCCTTTTCCTTCTTTAGAGACACAAAGGAGTCGGGCATGAAAGAAGGTAACAGCAGAACCCTTCTAATGGTGCCATTTCTAGGAAGAGCTTATGGCAGGCACTGCAGAGCAATACGGGGTAAAGAAGGTCAGGATCCAGGGGCTTTTCAGTGGCAGAAGCCAGTAATTAGGCAGAAGCATTTTGATCTTCATTTCTACTTGCCAATCTTGTGATAGATTAATGAGAGGTAAATCATGCTTGCATCTCAGGAGTTCTGAAAGGCGTGCTTTGAGAAGGCATTGGGGTCTTTGCAGAGTGGTGAAAAAGGTGGTTGTCATCCCCTCAGTTTCTCAAACAGGGAAAAAGGTGACACACCAGTCATAGCAAGTTTCATAGAACCCAACAAGATTTTAAAGAAAATGTGTGTTAATGTAGAGTGAAGAGCAAAATCCTGGACTTGACCCCAAGATTCAAGAACATTTTATTGGTTCCTGAATTCTATTCTTGGACCTTTAGAAAATGGAAACGCAATGACACATGATCATTGGCATGTCCTAACCGCAGATCAAATGAGGCCTTTTGAAATGAAGCCTTATAAAACAATACTAAAACAAGTCACAGCCATGTAGGAAAGAAAAGAAACTGTTTGAAGGTGCCCAAAAGATTAAAAAACCCAATGCAAGAACACAAAGCAACAAAAAAGCCCCCCCCACTTCTGCCGAATTCAGAGGGTATTTGGTGTCTTCTGAATGTAGCCATAAAAGTCTACGAATACGTAAGAGATCCCTAGAACAGAGTGGGAAATACTGGAGCAGAGAATTAGCTCAGAAAATCTGAGGGGAGAAGATTCTGTCCTTGTTAAATCTGCCTTCTCCAATATACGTATTTCACTCGAAAGGAGGAATTTCTCCTGGCGAGTAGAGAAATAACCCGGTTTGGGCTTTTTTCTTCTTTTGGTGCTGTTATTGCAGAGCCTTACATGCTTGGACCAATAAAACCGATAAATGTGACATGGCAAGAGGATCCACGTTTCCAAGACAGCAGTTCTGAGGGTGATGATGAGCCCGAGACATCAGAAATTGAAAAGGACCGAGAAATGCAAGTTCCATTTGTAGTTGTTGTCTGCTTGGTTGTAGTAGTTGCATGCTGTGGGCATATTAAGCGCCCCCACTCAGGGAATGGGAAACGGACACTGCACACCTCTGAGCAGTGAAAGCTGCCTTGGAAAACCATTTGTGCTGCACAGAGTCAAAACTCCCAGCAGCCCATTTGATGTGAAGTTGAATAGGGAAAGAGAGAAGTTGAGCACAAGAAATTGACTGGGTCGTTGTGGTTTGACCAAACCCAATCTGAGTTTGGCCAGTCAGTTTTCTTCTAAAAAGTGGGGTTTTTAATAGAAGGCAGTATTTGGTTACTATGGAATAAAGCTCTTCAGCGTTTATCATTTCTCTGAAGCGCTACAGCTTTAACTCGTGTTCATGGAATTTGACAGTGCCTTTTAGGATGCTGAAACCCCTTTGTACTTGTCTAGGTTTCCTTCTTTACGACACACAGAAAGTGCTAGAGTTTTCTTCTTCTCCAAAGATGGTGAACGCCTAAGAGGTACAACAGAACTTATTCACCCCTTTTGCATTTTTTTTTTCTTTTAAACTCTTACTGGAATTTAGTGAGGAAAAAATGCTGCCCAGTTATGAATGTTTTGTAGTCGACATTTGCCATCCTTACTTGGGGTCCAGGTTGTGGAAGAAGCCTGTGAGTAAGTCCTGGCAAAATAAAGGCTGAGCAGCTGTCCGGCTTTCTTTTCTTTCAGATAATTGCCTAATAGGTATCTGGAGTTTTAGAGCTTATCAAAAAAATAGTCACTTGACAAGTTACCTAGGCATTTTGGACCCTTTCAGGTATGTGTATCATCTTTAACTTTTTCCTGTCTTTCTGCCGTTATCATGAAGAATGTTGAGTATTCTTACCAGCCACCTATGCCCGTGTGGTTCTTTGTCCTCCTGAATCTTGGTTTTTCCCTTCTGAACCCAGTGAGCTTTGTATTTACAACAGAAGAAAACATACACAGCCCTAAAACATTCCACAGGCCACCAAAACAATTGCACGTTAGATTTGATAGAATACAGTCTTAGGACAGGCTTAAAGGATGTTTGTTTCTTGAGACTTATGAGCTAACTCTGATGAAATGTACTGATGTGTTCATACAGTTACTGTCCTGCATGCTTCCAGCCTATCTGATTTACCGGGGGTGTTAAAAGGGGGATCTCGCTCAGCAGCAGACAGCAATTTTGGGGGGAGATGTGGGATCCTGGTGCTGAGCTTTTACTGGAACAGCTGCTGTTTCACTGCAATTTAGATTTCAGCATGTTCAGGAAAGCTGCCTCTGCCTTTCGTTTTTCATAGTACACGAGGCTGTAACACAGAACATTTCTGTTGGAGCCCACGTCTGGTGGGGCTGGGGTGGGGAGGGGGCGGGAAGAGAACGGGAAGGATGTGGAGAATAGGGCTTCTGACTTCATTGCTGTGTTGCTCATGAGTGTTCCAAGCAGCAGCATAATCACAAGGGTTTAACCCCTTTAACTGGTTCTTTGTTTTGTGCAGAGGGCCCAAAGTTCTTTTGTAGATCAGTAGAGCTCAGTGAAGAAAAAGAGGGTTGGGAAGACAGACGTAAGTTATTGCTTGAGGTAAGGATGTAACATCTGTTCCCTGGTAACTGTGGCTGAAAGCTGAGGATGAGGAGGGAACACGCCTATGAATCTGTGATGAGAAATTAATTCAGGACCTCGACAAGAGCCTGAAACTTTGTAATTACCGGAGAACAAAAGGGGTTTAGTATACTGGTGTGTAGAACATTAGGTTGTGATGTCCCTCAGGTAAACCACTAAATCTCTGTATGTTACAGGACCAGCTACTTAACTGTACGTAAACAAAGTGTTGAAGAGAAACAGTGGATTTAGAGACTTCTCCTCATAGTGGATTCAGAAACTTCTCCCAGTCGTACGTTAGATTTTCGCTATTTTCTGGAACGCCGAAGGAAGCATAAGGATAGCAAAAGAAAAGTGAAAGCGAAACAATAAATGTTCTTTTAGTGATGAGAAGCGTGTCCTGTTTCTTCCTTGAAGAAGTTGCCAACCGATGTTACTTGGAAATCCTTGCCAAGATCTAACGGGAAAAAATACTGGCAAACCCTGCTAGGCAGTGTTTGTGAGCGGGGGCTGATGGGCTCGCATTCTGGGGAGGCACGGGAAGGCTCCAGTCCTGACTGGCTGGTCAGGCTGGGGCCACTGAGCTCCGGCTCGTCCCTAGGGGCTGTAAGGGAAAGCAGGAAGGTCAAGCGGCCCCCAGCCCTGGGCCAGGCCAGGCCACAGCAGAACCCCCAGTCCTCCAGGAGTGGACAGGCTCTGCCAAGCCAAGCCTGGGCACTGACCCCAGCCCAGGGCCACGCAGCTGCATTGCCTCCTACTTGTGCCCAGACCAGCACAGCTGTCACACTCCCATCTGCTGCAATCTTCCTCACAGCACATGATGGTGGCCCCAGTCTCCCCACAGACGCAGCAGTGCTGGAAAGAGCCAAGCAGCCCCATCAGCGGCAGCCTCGGGGCCTCCCCAGGCAGCCCCACGGCTCCGGGCAGGGCACAGGACTGTGGCCGCTGCTGGGTCTCAGCCCACACACCCGCCTGGAGGACGAGGCTCCTGTGCCAGAGCCTCTGAGGAGCTGCTGGGAGCCAGACTTTTGTCCCACAGCTGGTGGGAAGGGGCAGCCTTTCTTTCACAGTGTCTGGGCTAAGCACTGGCAAACCTCACCTGGCACAAATCACCAAAATGCTTTTTAAGAGTTTTTCGTAATTGCAAAGTTATGAAGGCGGCTCTTTCTCACGTCAGAATGTTGCCGGCTGCCCGTCCGTAGAAACCACAAAACAACCGAAGCCGTTTTATGCGGTGCTTTATTAGGGCCCGGGAGGTCTGAGGACTCGCGTCCAAAGTCAGACACCTCCGACCCTCCAAGATTTTCACACACTTTATATACTTTTAAGAACAGATTTTCTGATGCTATACAAGCTTAATTTTTAACTTGATTCGCGTAACAGTTGTCATATTCTTTTAAGATTTATGGTTCTATTCTACTATTCTTTTTAAGATCATAAATCCTACATGGTTGTCTAATCATGCAATTCTTGCGACAGCTATTACGTTCTCTCTGCAAGTTCAGTATGCTCTGCTACATCTTTTGATTATACTGAGGCAAGAACCTACTACCACCTGCCAAGACTTTTTCTCTTGCCAAGTGGTTGCTACATTTCGCGACTAGGCCGCAGCTAAGCCTCAGCATAACTACTACAATGTGCTCCTATTTGCAACAACTCCCCCCTTTTGAGCATTCTTCATTTCTTGCAAGGATGCTCAATCTCGTTTTCTCTTCATAATCTTGCTTCGAGCTCCATAGATTCTTTGCAGGGAGGTGATGGTTTCCTGGTCACTGCTGCTATCAGTTTTCTTGAATGGATGCGTTCTTTGTTGATGATTCTTATAAGACACTTATACACTCCTAAAATTATCAGTAACAGAATTATAAACATAACAGCATACTGAATTACTGATGAAATCCACCCAGAGACCTGGAGCCCTAGTGAGTCAAATATGGCCCCGATCCAGTTATGTTGGGCCTCTTTCTCAATTTCTATAGTTCGGTGTTCAACGGATTCTAATTGGGAAATGTCTTTTTCTACTTCTTGTGTCATGTTTGGGATATGGATACAACAGTGATCAATCTTTTCGCTCAAATAACCTCAAACTCCGTGTTCTTTTAGTAGTAGCATATCTAGAGCCATCCTATTTTGCAGGGTCATTCTGGTTGTTGCTTGTAACTGTAGATTCAAATCTCTAAACCCTTTCTTAGTAGCTGCAGCCAATCGTTCAGTTTTCCCTAACAGTCGGTAAAGCATTTCTCTATTCCAGTATGATGCAACTTGGGCAAAAATAGATTCTAAGGCCCATCCAAATTTTACTCCACTATCGGGTTCATGCCATTCATCTCTTGTTTCTATGTCATCTCCAATTTCCCTTTTCCTTCTAGGATTCTCTGAGTCCAATTTTGTCTGCCTCCAGAGAGGACATAAGGTGGGAATCCCTAAAGTAATTTGGGTCACTGGTCCATCTATGGGTAAATGTGTAGTCCATTGTCCATGTCCCATTACCCAAACTAAATTTCTTGGACTCTTAATAGTGGTAGCTTTGCAGTTCACAATTCTGTTACGTTGTCCTCTAAGAGAAGCATTCCCAAGTATAGTATGATTGTACTGCCTGCATTCACATCCCCATTTCAGGAGTACTTTGACTGGTACTAGACCAATCTGGTCTTCCGGGGTGTCACATGTAAATACCTTAGTACAATTCCAATCATTTTCATTAGCTATTTGAGTTCGTAGGGAAGTGTTGGTGCTGGATACCTCTGCATGTGTCTGGTTCTTACTCCCAATCCATTGTACACACCAATCAACTGGTCCTATGTAACTATAATGTTCTAACAGGCTCAGTCCCCAAATTGAATGCCAGGAATCCCATAACTCTTCTCCTGTCGTATTTTGACAGACAATTTCGTAATAGGTTACATTTCTGGGCACTATTTGTTTTTGATAATGTGGTATGAAACATTCCCACTTTGCAACATCGTCACTTTTCCACCATTCAATGATCTTTCCTAATTCTCCTTTGCTCAAAATGCAGTCTTGTTTGCTCATAGGTCTCATCTTTTTCTCTACTACTTTCCATATTATTTCCATTTCAGTTTTATTTTTAAGCTCAGATTTACATACCAAGGTCTTATTTTGTTCATCTGAGAATGATCTCGTCACTGGAATTATACCCCAAGGTATAGGATCACCTGCTGCCTGTGGTAGAGGCAAACATGCTGTGATCTGTGTTACATTCTGAACCATTCCAAAATCTCTTATCAGTCTTACTACCAAATTTTCTTGTTCCTGTTCTCTGTGAAATGTGAGAGTTGCATTCTCTGCTTCTCGTTTTTTTTCCTGGGGGACTGTTGCTTCTCTGTCACGAAGACAGTAGTTCTTGCATGGGTCCACCATGCATCTTGTGTTATCCAGCACCAATACATTCCCTCGTCATCAGGTTGGACATTATGTATTGTTAAGGTAAGGGTGTCACCCGTTCTTTGATGTAACTGATATTTAGTTCCAGTCTGTAAATTCTTACCACTAAGCCACCACCCGCTCTCTGAAAACCTTTTTGAATCTACTTTACATACCAGAATTACTGGTTCTCCCCACACAGCTCTATAAATTCCCTGTGTCGAATTCATTCCTTGGATTATACGGGACCAAGGTCTGACTTCTCTTCTACCATAATCTGAATAAGGTCTACAGACTACTATACACAGATATTGTCCTTCAGTTTCTCTTATGACCGGATCAGAATAATTTAGCCATCCAATTCCTTGTTTCCCTTGATCTTCCCAACTGATCATTCCCTTTATTGGATTCCATGAATTTTGCAATCCCTCCTTCCACCAGGTGACTCGTAAAAAGGATCCGCAATCTTTTTGGTGTGTGAATGGACAATTAATTTTTAAAGGAGGACCATCCCACATATCTACTACTGCAATGGGAGGGTTAACTTTTACTCTCCCTGGTGTATGGTTCTCCCAAGGCATGATTGTTAGATTAATCAGTTTATAAACAAAACTATACCTGATCTGAACCAAACATTTGTATTTTCCTGTTTCGCTCAGAGCTACCTGAAATAATTGAAGGGTAGTATAACCTTGTTGTGTATCTTTATCCCAAACAGTAACAATTTCTGTACTCACTCGCTTTTGATTTCTTTTCCACATGGCCTTTACCTCTGTGGCTCTGGCTCCCTGGTCGTCAGTAATCGTGCAAGTCAGATTGACATTTATTCCTGTCATCACAGCTACATGAAGCTTGGAAACAGAGACAATAACAAATCCATTAATTGTCACGAATTTTAACAAAATTAACAACAGAATAATCAAGAATGCTGTTTTGCACAAATTATCATCCGGGTTGGGGAGACCACTTGGGTTTCCCATTGAGCTGGAACTTTCTTGACTCGGGTGTAGTGGATCCATGTGTCATTTCCTTCTACCTTTACTGCAGTGAAGGTCGTTAGGATCACTTGGTGGGGGCCGTCCCATGTTTCTTTCAGCGGGTCAGTGTGCCAGTTTTTCACATACACCTGGTCTCCTGGTTGTATGTCATGTACGGGATTCTCCAGAGGAAGTGGGCGATTCCACTGCAAAGCACCTCTCAAGGCGGTGAGAACTCTGTTAAGCGACATAACATAATTGAAAATTATCTGGTCACCTGACACATACATATCTCCTTTCAGTGTGGTAGCATGATAAGGTTTCCCATACAAAATTTCATACGGGCTAACTCCTATCCTTTCTCTGGGTTTAATTCTGATTCTAAGCAGAGCTAACGGTAGTGCCTGGGGCCATTGTAATTTTGCTTCTTGACAAATTTTCTTAACTTGATTTTTCAAAGTCTGATTCATCCTTTCTACCTGACCATTAGACTGGGGTCTCCAGGGAGTATGAAGGTTCCATGTAATACCTCACATCCGAGCTACCTCCTGGACCACTCCTGCCACAAAGTGCGGTCCCCTATCTGATGACAATCCTAGTGGTACTCCAAACCTGGGAATTATCTCTTTTAGCAGTGTCTTAACTACTTCTTTGGCCTGATTCGTTCTGCATGGAAAAGCTTCTGGCCACCCAGAAAAGGTACACACGTACATCAGCAAATACTTGTAGTTCTGGGCTTTAGGTAGTTCAGAGAAATCTACTTGCCAGTAGTCACCTGGTTCTGGCCCTGCCTGAATTTTTTTCCTAACTGAATTTGCTTCCTAACAATAGGATTATTTCTTAAGCAGATTGGACACATTGCATTCACCCGTTTTGCTAACATTAACATCTGGTTAGAAATTATTTCTTCTTTTAAAAATTTTACTAAAGCCTCTGCACCCCAATGGCATTTATTATGTTCAGTCTCTAGGATTGTTTTCATGATTTTGGTGGGTACCAGAACTTGTCCTGAGGATGTTACATACCAGCCAGTGGCATTCTTCTGAGCTTGTGTTAAATTTGCCAGCTTCTCGTCTTCTACCGAGTATTGTGGTTTCTGTGCAAGGAAAGGGGTCACCGGACTTACCCTCGTAGGAATGACGGCCATTTGTGTCCATACTTCCCGTGCAGCACTCTTTGCGGCCATATCTGCCAGTCTATTCCCTTGAAATATCTTTCCTTCTTCTCGTTGATGACCTCTCACGTGCATCACTGCCACTTTTGCAGGTGTATGGACAGCATCCAACAAATCCAATATCTCTGCTCGATGTTTTATCGCAGTTCCTTGAGAGCTCAACAGCCCTCGTTCCTTCCACAGTGCTCCATGAATGTGCACTACTCCGAAAGCGTATTTTGAATCTGTCCATATATTTACCTTCTTGCCAGTACTGAGGATGAGGGCTCTCGTCAGTCCGATGATTTCCGCTTTCTGGGCCGACGTTCCGGGAGTTAATGCTTTTGCTTCGATTACCTGTGTGGTAGTAACAACAGCATACCTGGTTCCGTTCTCCACGAAGCTGGACCCATCCGTGAACAATTCCCACTCAGGGTCTCCCATGGGTTCATCCTTCAGATCCATTCGGCTGGCGTACACCTGTTCAATGGTTTCCACGCAATCATGGGCTAACTCGCCCTCATCCCGCTCGCTGCGGAGGAATTCTGCTGGGTTAATGTGGTTAGTAGGTTTTAGCTCCACATCATCTTGTTCCCTTAATACCGCCTGGTATTGCATCATCCTGTTTGAGGATAGCCAATGACCCCCGTTTTGTTCCAAAACTGCCAACACATGTGGGGTACAAACACATCCATCTTTCTTCCTAGGGTAAGTTTCCGTGCTCCTTGGATAAGGATCACAGTAGCTGCCACTGCTCGTAAGCAGGCTGGCCACCCGGTGCTGACATTATCCAGCTGTTCTGAGAAATATCCCACCGGGCGCTTCCAGGACCCTATTTTCTGGGTTAGCACTCCCAACGCAAGCCTTTGCCTTTCGTTAACATACAGCTGAAAGTCTTTGTTTAAGTCTGGCAGCCCCAAGGCAGGGGCTTCTTTCAAGGCTCGTTTAAGGTCCTGAAAGATTTCTCTCGTTGCGAGGTCCAGTCTAGTTGTGATTCTTTCAATGCCTCGTACAGAGGTTTGGCTAGCAGTCCGAAATTTGGTATCCACAGCCGACACCAACCTACCATACCCAGAAAGGACCTCAGCTCCTGATGATTTCTGGGTAGAGGTATAGCACAGATTGCTTCTATCCTGTTAGTCCCCAGTTTCCGTTGACCTTGTGTTATTTCACATCCCAGGTAAAGCACACTTTCTTTCAGGACTTGGGCCTTTTCTTTTGATACTCTATACCCCGCTTGTCCCAGCATGTTAAGTAATGCAATGATTAGCTTGAGGCACAAGTTTCTCTCATCAGTGGCCAACAAAATGTCATCCACATATTGTAAAAGGACATAAGAAAAGGGAGACTCTTTTACCTGTGTAGTCTTCCACTCTTCTAATTCCTTGGCCAACTGATTCCCAAAAATTGTGGGGCTGTTCTTGAATCCTTGAGGCAATCGAGTCCATGTGAGCTGTTTCTTCCTTTCAGAATTCGGATTTTCCCATTCAAAAGCAAAATATTTCCTACTTTCAAATGCCAAAGGGATGCAAAAGAAAGCATCTTTCAAATCAATCACTGTAAACCATTTAAATTTTTCCGACACAGATGTTAACAATGTGTATGGATTAGCAACTACAGGATGAATGTCTTTAACAATAGCATTAATAGCTCGCAAATCCTGAACTAACCTATACTTACCATTTGGCTTTTTAACTGGGAAGATGGGAGTATTACACTCTGATTCACATTCTTGTAAGATTCCTTGAGTCAGATACTGGGCTATCAAAGGGGCTACTCTCCTTCTGGCTTCCAATTTAATGGGATATTGTTTTATCCTTACCGGCTGAGCCCTTTCTTTTAATTCAATTACAACAGGCTGGGCCACCTTAGATTTTCCCGGGGATCCTGTTTCCCACACCCAAGGCACTACTGCTTGCTCTACTTCTTCAGGTATCGGGGTAGGATCTATTTCCTTTATTGCAAAAATTTTTCCGCTATCTTCATCTGGAATGTCTAACTTCACCCTCCCCTTTTCAAATATTATTTTAACATTCAACAGGGACAGCAGATCTCTTCCAAGCAATGGCTTTGGGCAGTTAGGCATGTATAGAAATTGGTGATCTAATTCTTTTCCCCCAAATTTTAAGCTTACCGGTTGCAAAAATGGTCTTTCCTCTAATTGCCCCATTGCCCCTACTACTTGAACAGTAGTATCACTTAATGGACCCAATCGTTTATTAAGCACTGAGTAAGTAGCCCCCGTATCTACCATAAATTCTTGTGGTTTTCCATCTATTTCTATTCGTACTTTATGGTCCCGTTCTAGTCAGCTCTGATTCTGATAATTCCCCAAAACCATCGCTTGGGCGCCATCTGCTGGTGTCATTGGGTAATGGCTTGCAGCACCCAAATTGCCACCAGCCATCCCATTTCGTACCAGGCATTCATTTTTCCAATGTCCTATTTGTCGGCAAAAAGCACATTGATTCGGACCCAAACTCCCTTGCCCTTGATACAACTCCATTTTTCCCGTCCCATTAAATTGGAATCCTCCCTGGCCTCAACCATTACCTCTGCCCCGATTAAAGTCAGCAGTGATTACAGTAATCATTTTTCCCTTTATGCAACCCTTCATCTTCAAACCCCTTACTTTTCCATCTTCGTAGCAAACATCCTAATGGTGTATTTTTAGGTACTTTCCCATTTGATTGAACCAACACTTTAAAGGTTTTAAACGGCATCATCCCTCAGCAAAATACACAGTGCAATACACAATAACAATACACAATAACAGAAATATACAACAACACTTAACAAACGAGTTAAAATAATACTGAGATATAACAATACCAAAACCAGACCAAACCAAACCAACTAGAAATACACAACAAAACGAGTTAAATGACACTGAGATATAACAATACCAAAACCAGACCAAACCAAACCAACTTGCCACTGCTCGACGCCGCGAGGGGCAAGTGCCGGACCTGCGTAGCTTTCGCCGCGTCTTATGGCCGGCGCCTGGGCTTCCACCAAGACGTCTTTAGCCCAACCCTGCGAGGATCGTAGCCTCGTCTTATGAGCAGGCTTCCCCATACCACAGAAAATAAAGCACCTCGGGCTTACCTTTGCAGTTGTCCGTCAGGCGCGGGGGTCGGGCACGAACCGATGGCTCCCCCGAGAATTCCTCGGTGCCGGCGTGGAGTGAATCGGAACACGAACCGCCCCAGCCACCTTCGGAGTCCTGCCGCGGTCGCCAGAAAACTGTTGCCGGCTGCCCGTCCATAGAAACCACAAAACAACCGAAGCCGTTTTATGCGGTGCTTTATTAGGGCCCGGGAGGTCTGAGGACTCGCGTCCAAAGTCAGACACCTCTGACCCTCTGAGATTTTCACACACTTTATATACTTTTATGAACAGATTACTTCATACCACACAAGCTTAATTTTTAACTTGACTTACATAACGGTTATCATATTC